>JASDQU010101700.1:15907-48210 GCA_032191745.1 Picea mariana
ATATATATATATATATATATATATATATATATATATATATATATATATATATATATATATATATTCTCTAGTATATTTAATTATGATACAATCTTCTGATATCACTTAACATAATCATCGTCAAGATCAAACCTAAAAAATGACAAGAAGTAGCTTAAGATAATTCCAAATTAATTTATGACAATAGATCAAATAAAGAAACAACACGTGCAACAAGTACTCAACTAGATATGTAGAACGGTTAACTTTGTTGACTAGAAAATTGCAAATGTACAATAGAGTTACATCAACGTACAAATCAGCATTCTTTGGCTTCCAAGCTAAAACTATATGGATCAAGGCCCTCACACAAATAACCAATAACTCTCTTATGCTCACAAGAAACAAATTCAAATGCTCACAAAATATAATTTCACTAGTATATATAATTACGATACAATCTGGTCACATCACTTAACATAATGATCGTCAACATCAAACCTTAAAAATGAAAGTTTCATGCTCCTTATATAGACAATCAATTTAGTGATCAAATCTAAATGGGTCATTGATCATCTTCGATAAAAGTTCCTTGAATTTGAGTTTGTCTCCAAGGATGGGTATGTTAGCTCCCCAAAATCTGACCATGAAATTTGACTTGATCACTGATTAATTTKGACCACACCATAACTACTCTAATGATTTGATCTAAAACGTCTTGAGCTTGAATCCCAATACACTATCATGTCAACCTAWAACGTCTTGWGCTTGAMTCCCAATASACTWKCACTTGCATCAAACAACATTGTGCACCCACACCTAATTGTTCAACACCACACACTCAACTTGCTTTTGTACACAAATGTTTCATCACATTTTCTCAATTGAGAGTGCCCAAGCTTGATCCCAAGAGCACAACCAAGATTACACAAGAGCACTTTGAGAATTGTGCTCTGTGGATTCTCTAGGGACCATGCTCCCAAGAGTACTTCAAGGAGCACAATCAATCATCTCAAATGAAAATGCTCTTGATTAGGAGCATTTCAAGAGAGCACCCTTACAACGCTTTTCCTGAAAATGTAGTTCAACAGCAAGAGTGTCACCCCAAGGAGTACTCCCCTGCAACAATGATACTTCTTGATGATCTTGGAGGTAGTACCTCCTCTTTACTTAATAAGAAATACACTAAGACTAAGTCTAACTACTACATGTGGGATATTTCAAAAGAGGTAGGAGGGTTCGTAACAAGTCCCCGTCCACCCTTCAACAAACTTTTTCCTTAAAGCTTGTGCAGATTTTGGTGTTATATAAATTATTCATTCTACCATGTGCCATCTTCTAGTGGTAATTATTTATGGGTCTAGAACGAATGTCAATAATTGCTTCTGGCTCAAGGTGCAACCACCATTCATCTAATTCAAATAGCTCAATTTGTAACTTCAAATGGTAATATTTTTCCTAACTACTACATTTAGGTAAGAAACATGGAAAATATAAGTCTTGTCGACACTCAATAGTTTGAGCGCATTAGCCACCTCCCCAATTCTATCCAACAACTTATATGGTCTTGGTGCTCGATTGTCTTTCCCCTAGTGACCACATTGGAACTGTCGTTTGCTTCTTCCGTTGTTATCTTATTGCTTCATCGTGTTTTGTTTTGTATGCATGCAAGGTTTCCTGGAGGATTTCAAGGGTTGTATGTCTTTGTTGTATATGATCTAAAACCGCCTATGCATTGGAGCTACCCGATAGGTAGATTTCAATGTTGGGAGGCTCATGCCCATATAGGGCCTGAAATGGGGACATCTTGGTGGTCATGTAATAGGTGGTATCGTACCACCATTCAACTAAGGGAAGCCATTTGTACCATTGTCATCGCTTAGTAACAAAGTAACACTAGTTTCTATCTAAGCATTTATCGACAACCTCTATCTAAACATTTGTTTGTGGATGGTAGGATGAGCACATGGCCAACTTGGTACCCAACCTTTCATGAAATTCCTTCCAAAAATCACTGGTGAATTTAGTCACAAACACTAACAATCACCTTGGGGATGCCATGCAACTTTTACTTTTATACTACTTTGATGAAGACATCATGTGCTAAATGAATGCTACAAAAGTGTGCATACTTGGTTAGCATGTCGACCACCACCAAGATGGCATCCTTCCCTTTCAATTTAGGAAGAGCAATGATGAAAATCATAGAGATCTTCTCCCACCTCTAATTGAGAATGGGTAGCAATTGTAGTAATCATAGGGTTTTGAACATTTCTCCTTTACCTCATTAACATACTTCTCATCCCGCAACATAATTCCAATTATCCTTCGCCATCCCTTCCTAATAGAAGGAATGCTTAACATAATGGAAGCTTTTGAAAAAAGTTAAGAGTACCAAGGGGACCAAATAGAATCTTCTCCTTCATTTTGGAACCAAGACTTCAGTAGATACAATCTTGTAGCATTGAGTGTCAACTTTCGGAGCAAAATTTCTTAGCTCTCAATGTCCATTTCATATGCATTGTTCTATTATAGGGTATTGTTACCATTCCTCTCAAGCTTCGATCATACAAGTATGAAATACCATAGAGAGGAAACTTACAGATGCATCTTCTTCCATTTATGATAGGGCATTTGCTAACCACATTTTCCTTTCACTTATTGTAAATGATTTCAAAATCATAACCTTGGACCTTGGCAACCCACTTTTGTGTTCTCCATGTGAGTTTGTTGATTTAGGAATAGCTCAGACTATTTTAATGATTTTAACCTTTAAATGATACCAACAAGTGTTGATGTCATTTTCATGGAGCACGTTGGATTGCCAATGTCTCCTTCTCATAGGTATACTTGGATTTCTCCACATTATTCAAGTTTTGCTTTCAAATTTGAGGAGTTTCCCTTCTAGCATGAGTATTGCCTCAATGAATTGTCCAAATGCCTCACAATCTATTACAAAGAGTTTTTGAACTAGAGATACAAAGGGTGGCTAGAACTAGAGTTGTCTTTGCAAGCTTGAGTTGTTCAAATGCCTTGCTCACTTCCCTATCCCATATGAATGACTCTTTCATTAACAGATTTGTCCCTTGGCAAACTTCCTATAAAATCAAGTTAACCCCAATCTCCAGAGTCGTAGGACACTTTTGGGCTTGGGCTAAGTCTAAGATAGCTTGTTTGTTTTTGGGGTCTACCCTGAATCCTTCCTTTGAGATGATATGTCCCATAGTTCCATTCTTGTTGTAGTATTCCCCGCCTAAATGGCATCTCAAAAAGGGGCGAGGCCAGGTTCAGGCTCAGGCAATTTTGGTGGAAAAGATACCCCTCAAACCTGGCAGCTATGTCAAAGGAACTCTGTGTTATGCAGTGTAGCCCCCAACCTTGGAACGCATTTCTTTAATGCAACCCATAAAACAATAACACATTAATTTATTTAGAGATTCTCTTATCAGAAATAAAATCCCCTGCTGCCTTTTCTCTCATCGTCCTTCAAAGTCCAGACCCAATTTCCTGCAAAGATATTTATATTTTTCTGTATTATCTATTTTAGCAAACTCTCTAACTGACAATTGGATCAAATGGCAACACTATCTGCTACGAATAGTTGCTGCAATCAATTTCCCTGATCCATCAGGCTCTTGTCTAGTGGTATCCAATGACCTAGGCTCGTATCCCAGTGGACATGCCCTGTCCAATGAATTGCTGCATTAAGCAATGAAAGGGGACTGTGTTTACGGTTGTTGTACCCCGTTGTTCCTGTTTCCTAAACAAAGGCTATCGCGCAAAAAAACCCATGATCCGAAAATTTACACGGATGAACAGTACTATAAGATTAGAAGTACATATGTTTAACGTTCTTTTAACATCCTTTGAGAGCTACGTGGTCTAGAGGACATCTCTTCTCCCGTGATCAAATTCGAAAATCTAATTTAATCAAATTAAAGTTTGCAAAAGTTATGTCAGTAATAACTCCACAAAGACACGATAAATAAAAAAGGGGACAATAAAAGAAGAAAAACTCGCCCGACAATAGAAAATGGGCAAACAGATTGCCAGAAATAAAAATAATTATTTTCATCGCCTATTTATCTGCAAATCCGGTAAACTGGTAACACCGATCAAAATTGAATAAAAAAATTGATTAAAATTGAGGGAATTTTAAGAGATTCTTTGACAAAAATGTTCAATGTGCACACCATACGATGTCATTTTCTGGCAATTGTCGGAGAGCATAACGCCAATGAATTTAATTCCCATTCATGCATTGTTTTCCAGCAATTGACAAGGATTTGATCAACAAAACCCTAGCCCCTAAAATGATATCAAATTTATTCTGCGGGGGCAAATTAAGTCATAGAAACATACATACCATTATTAATTTCTGCAAAACGCTTTGTTGCTTCTTCGTTTCCAGGGTTCTTGTCTGGGTGATATTTCAAGGCCAGTTTCCTATATGCCTTCTTCATCTGATCTTCCGAAGCACCTTTCGGAACTTGCAGGACATCGTACAAATTCTTCCTGCAATACAAACAAAACACCAAATATCAACATTTTTTGGGTTCTCTGTTCGAACCTCGGGGAGTCAATTTCAGATACCAAACTGAGGCTTTGGATTTAAGTGCACATACCCAGCAATCGATCTGCCTACATATGAGACTGCGAAGAGAAACAGCAGCAAAAGACCCCTCGCGAGCCTCATTGGGGGTTTCCGATTCGAAACCTCTGTTAATTGACGGAATATGTGATCAAGCTATTGTATTTCTTGTAGTCTGGACTGCCTGGTCTGCGTCTCCGTCTGTTCTCTTTGTGGCAGACTGCAAAATCCTTCTGGAGAGGGAGGGAGGGGTGACTGCTTATAAAGTTAGAGGCCTGCCACATTTCCTGCGACGTGGAAGTTCAAATCCTAACCAATCAGGGGAAGCGAAGGAATTTGTGACCATTGCGAAGCATCCACGTGTCATAACGCTGCTGGAATCCCTCGTTTCGAGACTTTGACTTGAAACATGGAAAAGACGAAGAAAAACGAGGCAGCGATTAATTTAATTTATTTTAATTATCCCTCTTGCTTAGCTTTCATAAGAGCCAAGGAATTGCATTTTTTCTAAACATGACAAAGGTGATGGTCCCTAGCGCTCCCACTTCCGCATGCCAATTCAGTGGACTCTAGTGGCCTTATGGCACCGTTGATGAATGGGGTTGAAGGAGAGCGCTTTGTAAGCTCCACAAATGTGCAATTGAACTTGTTAAAGCAATTATTATGCTAAGTTATCACCACTAAGGGGATCTATTGGGTCAAATTCCCCTAGGATTTGCACCTAGCCCCAACTACAAGTGGTGTATTTACACAAACACATTCATCCACAAGGAGTGAACATGTATTTATGGGCATTTAAACCTTGATGAGGGAGATAACAATATCTTTGCTTTACCAACCATCCAAGCCCGTGATGAGGAGTCTTTAACTGTGTATTTAACTATTTAAGGAAGAATTACTCAAAGCACTATGAATTTGATGACAAAAAAATTATTAATTGAGTCAAGTTATACCTCACCTTTGCAAAGCTTAGGGTTATACTTATGTGAGTGATATAGGGAAGTGAACTAATTCTTGTTCTAAAGAACATGTTTTTGTACTTTTTTCCTTTGGAAAGGGAAAAAATAAGTAAAAATCGTTATAATTGGGTTTGGTCCCATGTTTTCACACCTAAGGTTTTGCCCTTCTTTAGAAAGGAGGGAAACATCTTCAACCTACATAAGTAAGGTCTTGTTGCATACGTCAACTAAATAAGTTCCTATCCTAATGAATCTTGGTGTAGATAAACCCCTTATTCCTTGGATTTTTCATATAACGAGTATTAATTGATCCCCACAACATCACTCATGGATCTTTAAAAACACAAGATATAAACTAGGGATTGGAGAAAGAGATGGAGAAGTTGTTGTAACACACTCTTGTTGAAGAGTCTTCCAAGTGATTATTCCATTGAAGCAGTTGCAAGAGGAAAAAACCCAACTCCAAGCAATTTACACATAAACAAGCAAAATTGTTTCATATTCTACGATACAAGCCTCAAATCTAGTTTAAGTGAGTACAATAAAAACTTTATAAATCTACTTTATTGATTAAAAGAGAGAAAGAAAATGCATTCAAGTAACAACATCAAGCCAACTATAAGCATACATGGGGGTGGAGAAAGTGATTCCATTGACAAGAAGAAAATATTGCATCTATAAGATCATACCTTTGGGTGATGAGATGGCTCTAAAGCCCTCTTCTCGAGGTCCATTCCTCTTAAGGCTCTCTCAATTCCAATGATCTTCAATCTCTTCAACAATCCTCCTCTTCTTGATATTTCATGAGTAAATTGGGCAAGTAGAAGCAAAGGTGCAAATTGGGAAACTTTTTGAATGATAAGAAGAGAGATCAGATGCAAAGTCACACTATAATAAGTTTGGTATGCACATGACCAATGATATCAATCCCTTGTGAAGGAGGACTTCTTGGTCCTTTTAGGGTTCTTACACAAAGAAAAAGTCCATATTCTAGAAGATTCTTGGAATATCTATGCTTTGGTGCACTAAAGACAATTAGAATTGATTCAATCAACTTTGGTGTATGCAATGATCAAGTTTGATTCCATCAACCAATATTGTGCGATATTTAGCCTATTATGAGCATGATCACACACTTCTTGAAAGATTAAGAACATGGATCAAATGAATCAAGTAAAGTGCATATATCGAACTTCTCGGACATTTCTTCAATCCCATAATCCATGGACCATGTGACATTCCATTCTAGGTTTAAGACTACTTGGTACATGCAAGACAAAGCCACATGATAAGATATGCCCCCTAATGTATGAGTTAAGAGGAACAATATCATATGGCATAAATACGTTATGTTTTCGTCTGCATTGAAAAGTCTTGTCTAGAACCTAGGGATGAAGTCACTTGTTAGATAGAGGACAAGGAAACCACCTACAAATACAACAAAGGTAAGCTAATCATCATTTCTTTTATATGTCAAGATTCTCAATGCTCATGTATGAAAGTACATTGATATAGTGGTTCATAGCTCAACAACAAGAAGGCCACACCAAAGCACACCAACAATCAGTACATCCTCTAATATAAATGGTACAATGTTAACAAATTTGCATGGCACAAAAATGAAGAAGATAAGGCCCCAAAGTTGAAAATGGGAATGGACATGTGAGGAACCCAAATGCTAGTTGAAAAGAGTTTCAAAGAAAGGGTTTCATCCTATCTTGAATGAACCACACATGCTTGAGGTGCTTAATGAACTCTAGAACGTCAAAAAAACCACTAAAATTGGAGTAGAAGTTGTGTGAAATTCACAGAGAACCTAACTAGAGAAATTTATGCAAAGTTTGCAAAAAGAACCCGGGAGAAAGAAGCAATATCGAGAGAAAGAATTGAGAATGAATGTGTTAATTGCATTACATGAGTGAGTAATAAATATATGAATAATCCCTAATAATAGGTGAATTTTTAAGCCCTAAATAGTGGCACATTACCCCTTAATTGGGGCATATTACATTACTATTGTTATTTTATTTATGTTGGCTTGGGTTCATTAGTTGTAATTGTACCTCCTAGTCTCCTATATATACCAAGGAGACCTTTTCATTTGGAATCATCTTGTATTTGTAAATTTATGTGGTGTATAAGGAGGTTGCCCCCTCGAAGAGGCTTATTATTTGAAATTATCTCTTTGTCAAGGTGTTGAGTACTTATTCTGAGGTTTTTTATGCTATTTTGATATTTGGGTCGTAACATTTGGTATCAGAGCTCAAGGTCTTGGGGTTTCGTTACTACATCTAAGACACCTTGGAATTTTCACTATAACTTTTTTTCTATGATGTTTCAGAAGAAACACCTTGGAACATATTTAGTAGATGGATCAAGGTACTTGGGTTTCAAATTCCATCTCCTTAGGCCTTATACTTTCAGAGATATAGCCTGTGTAAGATAGGGTTCTAGAATCATCATGAATTTATCCATTGCGTAATTTTCTCTATAAAAATTTCTCTGTGACATTTCAGACCCTAAAACTTGGAGGCTATTCAGATAAATTATCAAGGTAGTTGTGATAAAAAAATTAGCTTATGGGTCATCCTACTTTTATAGATACACCCTATGTAATATAGGGTATCTAACTAGTCATATTAACTAGTATCAAACAGGTGTTCCGAGTCAAATAGTGATATATTCTTCGGTGAGTCTCCAAATTAAGTGATACTAGTTGCATTGGATAGTGGATAATCTGTAGTATTTCTGGTGCAAGTTTCAGAATCAAATATGAGATATTGTGCTCTTGGCATGATTTACAAGTACACTCTCCTGGAAGGGCCAAAAATCAGCAAGCTATGGGGAAGTTACCAAAACTTCCACTTGGCACATCCAATTTTGATCAGGCATGTGGCATTGCAGAGAAGATGTACCATAGAACTACATAATCAATTTTTCAGACCCAGAAGGCCTGAAATTTTGGATATATAATAGAAGAAAGATCATCTTGCAGAACCAACTCAAAATCAAGGTTTAAAAGTGATATTTGGCCAACATGCCACCAAAAAAGAAAACTTCTACACCAAATAAGCCTTTAGACAGTCCTACTTGGACTCTTGATGAAGGTGAAGAAATGTGCAAGGACATAAATGATTTACAAAATAAGATAGTAACAAAATATGAACTACAAGGGATGATGGATTCAACTGAAGCTAAGTTGGAAGCAATAATGGATTCTAAGATAGATGGTTTAAAAAGGGAGATCATGGAAGGATTGAAAATTTTCCTAATAGAGAGGCATCCTGAAAGTGAAAATGTATCCTATGAAATTCATGATGAGGACACAAGGAATATGAATCAAAATTGGAGAAACTCCAACTTTGGGTTGAAGACCAACCACTTTCCTAAGATCGATATGAGGAAGTTTGATGGCAACGATTCAATCACATGCATACTTCAGATGGAGCATTTCTTTGATCTACATGATGTGCCACACACACAAAAGGTACAAATTGTTTCTTTATATTTAGAACCCAATCAAATTGTGTGGTATCGATGGCTTTGTTCTTGCAAATCACTTGTCACTTGGACAATTTTGTTGGCATATTTATTATGGGCAAACAGAAGGCGGAGTATTTGTTTGTCATTGATGGCAAGCTCAGCACGACGATGACGAACAAGAGAAAGTGGCAAGACTAACAGCGCAACGATGATCGCATGGCAAGATCAGAAGCATAAACTCCAAGAGTCAAGGAAGCAACTCACGACAGAAAATCGCGAAATGTGAAACCACGACTTAATCTCCATTTTGGAGTTTCGGATACCGGGAGTTGGAGGTGTCAAGGACACTCACGACAAGAATGAAGAAATCATGAAATGCGAAACCACGACTTAATCTCCATTTCGGAGTTTCAGATACCGGGAATTGGAGGTGTTAAGGACACTCACGACAAGAATGATGAAATCGCGAAATGTCAAAAGGGACTATTGTGAGTCTCGAAAACCCAAAAGGAAAAACTCTGAAATCCCGTCAACCGTCCATCTCAATGGGTTATGTGAATCGTCCGATCACTTCGGAGATTTTGTGATCATGAATTTTATAATGTTGGAATCACGATGACTCGAAGGGAAAAACACCTTTTGGTGTATGTTGTGGTCACCATCAGTGGTCATGTGAGAGGGAGGAGCTAGCACCAAGCTAAGCTCCTTTTCGGCGATCATAACATGAAGAGTTGAGACTCTTCACCACAAGAATGCCAAAATGCAAAATGGCGAAATCAATGCGAGACCCTGTGCTTGTAATCCAACGATGTTGGATACTTGGAAATCTGATCGAAGGGCTACTACTTCTTTTCATGATTAATTGTTCAGTTACGATTCAGTTAGTAGAACCGAATCATGGTTCTTGGACGGTTGGCGTTTCAGTTGCTGAAGCGTTGTTCTAGGGATTTGAGGGGTAACTGAAGGGGTTGTTGTGTATAAAAGAAACACGTAGTGATTGTGTGTGGTTGGTCGTTCTGAATGAAAAATGAGTTGAATTGTAAGAAAGGGAAAATTACAGTATGCCCAGTTTGAGAATGACAGTATGCGCAGTGTGAGATAAAACTCAAAGATGAGTAACAGATGAGGAATAGACAGAAGCAAGAGCAAACTTGCAGAACAGATTGAAACAGAGAAGAATTGCAGAACAGACAGAGGAAGAAAAGAATTGCAAAACAGTTAGAAGCAGACCAGATTTACAGAACAGAGAAGAAGTGGTAAGAATCGATTTATCTATGTTGTTGGCTATTCAATCATTTATTTATAATCAGGGAGGTAGGGTGGTGCTAGGAAGGATTGTGGCCCTCTGATATTCGAGTTGGTGCTTGAATATTGGGAGTTGTAGCTTCCATCTAGTTGTGGCTAGAAAACAGGGTGGCAGGGTGGTGCTTGGGAAAACACAGAGTTTTCTATATGCAAGTTGGTGCTTGTATAAGTGGAAGTAGGTGCTTCCATCCAGTCGGTGCTAGAACACTCAGGGAGTTGGTGCTTCCTTCTAGTGGGTGCTAGAGAAACCAGAGAGTTGGTTCTCTCAAATAAGTTGGTGCTTGTATAAGTGGAAGTAGGTGCTTCCATCCAGTCGGTGCTGGAACACTCAGGGAGTTGGTGCTTCCTTCTAGTCGGTGCTAAAGAAACCAGAGAGTTGGTGCTCTCAACAAGTTGGAGCTTGTAAAACAGAGGTAGTAGCCTCACTTTGAGTTGGTGCTCAAACATAGATGATGTACAGAACTTAAAAGACTGCCTATCATTTCGAAGAAGAAGAGGTTTTCTCCCTTTATGGGTTTCCTCATGAAAATCTATCTCTGTGTATATCTTATGTGTGGTTGATGCTCATTATTTATGTTGTTCATATTATGTATAATATTGATGGTCACCTGATGAAAGATTAAAAATGGATTGATAGACTTAATATTGTTTAAGCACAGTAACAACTGATTCACCCCCCCCCCCTTCAGTTGCCTTAGTAATTTCAAAAATTGGTATCAGAGCCAGTTCCTTTTATCTAAAGGTAGATCTGTAAGCTTAAACATCACAAGTCATGAAGGGACTTCAGCCACTAAGCCTCCTCTGTTTGATGGAACAAATTTTACCTTTTGGAAGGTTAGAATGAGAACATACCTAATGGCCTTAGGTGTTGATGTTTGGGATGTAGTAGAGACTGGATACATAAAGCCTGTTGTGCTAGCTTCCAAGGATGATAAGTTAGAATTTAGCTTTAATGCTATCTTGAATGGACTTGTAGAAGCCGAGTTTGTAAAGGTGACGCATCTTCAAACTGCCAAAGAAATGTGGGATAAGCTTATTAGCAGCTATGAAGGAAATGAGAAAGTAAAAGATGCCAAATTTCAAACATTTAGGTTGAAGTTTGAACAACTAAAGATGAATGAAGATGAAACCGTTAGCAAGTATTTTTTAAGAGTTGAAGAACTTGTGAATGCCATGAAAGGTCTTGGTGAGAAGATTGAATAATCAATTTTAGTTCAGAAGATTTTAAGATCTTTGCTTGATAAATTTAATCCAAAAGTCTCTGCAATAGAAGAACTAAATGATCTTAAAACTTTGTCCATTGATCAACTCCTAGGAACATTAACTGCATATGAAATGAGAATCAACAAAGATAAATCCAGTACTAGAGAAGCATCTTTTAAAGCAAACAAGAATATTGATTCAGATTTAGATGACATTAAGGCAAAATTTGTGAGAAGGTTAAAGAAAGGATCAGGAAAATATCAAGGCAAGCTTCCCTTCAAATGTTTTAACTGTGGTAAGATAGGTCATTTTGCATCTAAGTGTCCCCATCAAAAAAAGGACCAGAACTCTGATGATGAAAAGAAGTACAAATTCAAGAAATATAGTAAAAAGAAAAGTTTGTGTGCAAATAATGACAATTCCTCAGAAGACATAGATAGTGATTCATCATGTGAAGACAAAGTGAATGATTTTATGCTTATGGCTATGGGAGATCTTGATGATGAACACACGAGAGGTGAAATGGATGATGAAGAAGTTGTGGTGGATATGAAAGGTGAATTAATCAGTGCTTTGGAAGAAATTGATAGACTCAGATGTAAGAAGAGAAAACAAAAATAGTGGTTGAAGCAGTTTAAAATGAATAGTGAAAAACTTAATGAAAACTTTTCTCTACTAAAAGTGGAGTTAGAAGAGGCAAAGAAAATAGAAGACATACTGAAACAACAGTTGTCAGAGAAGAAAGCGAGGTGCGAGGCCTTAGAAGAAGAGATAGTAAAAACCAGAAAAGAAATGGAGAAGTTTAAGGGATTGTATCACCAAAATATGCCAAGTATTAAAGCCTCAGAAGGATTAACCTCCATTCTAAATCAGCAAAAAACCCAAAGTTGAAAGCTGCCTTGGGGTATGAAGAAGGATCAAGTAGTAATCATCCAAGTAATACAGAACCTATCAAGTTTGTCAAATCCTCAAACATTGACAACAATCACTCTGCAGAAACAAAGAAAGAAAATCAGCCACCAAGAAGGAATGAAAGAAAAAGTACCAAAACCGAATCTGTAGATCAGAGAGATTATCAGCATGAAAGAAATCGACCTCCTCAAAGAAGACAGACTTTTTCAAGGTACAAAGGTTTTTTCTATGGTTATTGTTTTTTCTGATCTAATTTTGGTCACAAAGCTATAAATTGTTCTTTAAGATTTGGATATGAACAATCAAGATATTCAACGAATAACCATCTTCCACAACAAAGATCGAGACAACCAAGCAACAAACAACCTCAGACCATAAATCATGCAATGGTTGGGAAAAGGACGCAGGTTAAGAATAAGAATAGTTATGAGCATAACAATCGCTATGATCTTCTATTTAGTGAACCAGAATGTTACATTTGTCATAGCTATGGACATAAAGCTGCAGATTGTCGCTTAAGGAATTTTAAGTCAAACTCGAATCTTACTACTGAAAATTTCAAGATTTGGAAGAAGAAAGAAGATGACAAGTGTAGACTAGTGTTATCAGCCCAAAGAGAAAAGAATCCCTGGTATATTGATTGTGGATGTTCCAAACATATGACTGGAGACAAAAGTAAGTTTCTAACTCTAAGTGAAAGCAAATCAGGGAATGTAACTTTTGGAAATGATGCACCAGGAAAAATAAAAGGTAAAGGAATGGTAATTTTGAGTAATGGCAAAAGGAAAGCTCAAGATGTGTTGTTTGTAGAAGGTCTGAAACATAATCTGCTTAGTGTCAGTCAAGTCTGTGACTGAGGATGTGAAGTCGTTTTTACCTCTAAAGATTGTAGAATAAAATCTATGAATTCAGGACAACTAGTTGCAAAAGGGATAAGAACAGAAAACAATGTCTATGTGTTAAAAGAAGAAAAAGAAGAATGTTACTTAAGCAAGTATGATGAAAGTTGGCTATGGCATAAGAGACTTGGACACTTAAATTTTGATCATATAGTCAAGCTCAAAAATAGTGGGGCAGTAAAGGATCTTCCAAAGATATCAAAGCCATATGATTATGTTTGTAAACCTTGCCAGATAGGAAAACTTACTCGCACTCAGTTCAAATCTAAAAACTTTCCTTCAACAGAAAAATCTCTCCAGTTAGTACATATGGATTTATGTGGACCATCAAGGAAAGAAGGTACAGAAAAAGAAAATTATTTTATGTTGATTATTGATGATTATTCTAGACTAACATGGGTTGCCTTTTTGAAGGAAAAATCTAAAGCATTTGAAAAATTCAAAGTGTTTAAGGCTCTAACTGAGAATCAAACAGGAAAAAGATTGAAGGCAGTAAGGTCTGATAGAGGAGGAGAGTTTAGCTCATGGAACTTCAAAGAGTTCTGTGATAAACATGGAATCAAAAGAGAGTACACAATTCCAAGGACTCCACAACAAAATGGAGTTGTTGAGAGGTAGAATAGATCAGTACAACAAATGGCAAGATCAATGATGAATGAAAGAAATATACCTCAGACATATTGGGTGGAAGCAATTCATACAACTGTTCATATCCTTAACAAAGCACATCTCAAACCACACAGTGACAAGACTCCTTATGAACTATGGTTAGGAAGACATGCTTCAATCAAGCATTTTAAAGTCTTTGGGAGTAAATGTTACATTAAGAATAATGATGAAAATATTGGCAAATATGATGATAGGGCTGATGGAGGTATCTTCTTGGGTTATGCTACAAACAATAAAGGATACAGATGTTACAATAAGAGACTGCATAAACTGGTTGATTGTATAGACATAAAAGTTGATGAAGAAATCCCGGTCAGAAATGTAAGCAGTGTTGATCCAAGCACAGAAGATATAGTTGAATACAAAGATGAATAGGTCCAAGGATCAGAAAGAGAAGAATCTGAATCAGATGAAGATACAAATACTCCGACTGACACAAATCAGCAGAAAGAAGCAAAATCACCTCTCAGAATTGTTAGAAAGAATCATCCTGAAAATCAGATAATTGGAGATATAAATAAAGGAGTTCAGACAAGAAGGAAATTGATTAAAGACTTAGAACAATCTCATGTTGCTTTTTTATCTATGACTGAATCAAAATTTTTTGATGAAGCCAGCCAACATGATGATTGGATTAGAGCTATGAATGAAGAGCTTGATCAGATTGAGAAGAACAATACTTGGGAGCTTGTCCCTAGACCTGAAGATAAGAATGTAATAGGTTCCAAATAGGTGTTCAAGTATAAAATGAATGAAAAAGGACAAGTTGTTAGAAATAAAATGAGATTGGTCTGTAAAGGGTATGCACAAGTTGAAGGTTAGGACTTTGATGAAACTTTTGCACCAGTGGCAAGATTGGAGGCCATCAGAATGTTCCTTGCATATTCATGTCATAAGAACTTTAAAGTGTATCAGATGGATGTTAAGTCAGCTTTTCTTAATGGAGATCTAGAGGAAGAAGTATATATGGAGCAACTTGAAGGATTCTCATTGACAAATAATCCTAATTATGTTTGCAAGCTGAAGAATGCCTTATATGGACTGAAACAAGCACCACGAGCTTGGTATTATAATCTGGACAATTTTTTACAAGACAAAGGGTTCAAGAAAGGTATTGTTGACAACAATCTCTACATTAAGTCCGAGGGTGATAATTTATTAGTTGTTTTGGCTTATGTAGATGATATTATTTTTTGTTGTACTAATGAATCATCTATCCAGTGGTTTGATAACTCTATGGAAACAGAGTTTGAGATATCCATGATAGGGGAACTGTCATATTTTCTTGGTTTACAAGTAAATCAGAGTTCTGCAGGAATATTTATCTCTCAAGAAAAATATTTGAAAGAGACGTTGAAGAAATTTCAGATGGAGGATTCCTCTCCTGTTAGTACACCTATGGTGGTTGGTTGCAAGCTCAGTAAAGATGATATGTCACCAGATGTTGATCAAAGGACATACCGATCAATGATAGGCAGTCTTTTGTACATCACAGCATCCCATCCTGATATAATGCAAGCTGTTGGAGTGGTAGGTCGTTATCAGTTAGCTCCTAAACAAAGTCACTTGGTAGTTGTCACAAGGATATTCAAATACTTGAAGGGAACAATGACTTATGGTCTGTGGTATCCCATAAATAAGAATTTTCAGTTAACTGCTTATTCAGATGCATAATGGGCAAATTGTGTGGATGAGAGAAAGAGCACCAGTGGAGGTGCCTTCTTCCCAGGTGACTCGTTGGTATCATGGATTAGTAAGAAGCAGAGATCTATTTCCTTATCAACTACATAAGCAGAGTACATTGTTGTTGCTACTTGCTGCACTCAGATTTTATGGATGATACAAACTCTTGCAGATTTGAAGGTAACTTACACTGATCCCATTCCACTTCACTGTGATAACACCAGTGCCATCAGTCTCTCTAAGAATCCTATACTTCATTCAAAATCTAAGCACATACCAATAAAACACCATTTTCTCAGAGAACAAGTTGCAAACAGAATTGTTCAAGTGAATTATATTCCTTCCACAGAATAGATAGCAATAGCTGATATCTTTACTAAACTGTTAGCAGTGACCCATTTTGGATATCTTTGTCAAAAGTTGGGGGTTATAACTTCTTTCGTATAATCTATTCACTTGATCAGGGGGAGTACTTATTTGAATATCTGTTGTATTTCTAAGTTGCTCATAGTTGACAGGGGGAGTATGTACTGCAACAGCTCAGGGGGAGCATGTTACTTCTTTGACATTGATGTCAAAGGGGGAGAAAGTGTAATGGTAAAGATGCTATGAGTAGTGTCTTCAAGGTTGCCATCAATGCCAAAGGGGGAGATTGTTGGCATATTTATTATGGGCAGACATAAGGCAGAGTATTTGTTTTTCATTGATGGCAAGCTTAGCCCGACGATGATGAACAAGAGAAAGTGGCAAGATCAGTAGCATAATGATGATCGCATGACAAGATCAGAAGCGTAGACTCCAGGAGTCAATGAAGCAACTCACGGCAGAAAATCGTGAAATGCGAAACCATGACTTAATATCCAATTCGGAGTTTCGGATACCGGGAGTTGGAGGTGTCGAGGACACTCATGACAAGAATGATGAAATCGCGAAATACGAAATCATGACTTAATCTCCATTTCAGAGTTTCGGATACCGGGAGTTGGAGGTGTCAAGGACACTCACGACAAGAATGATGAAATCGCGAAATGCTGAAAGGGACTATTGTGAGTCTCGGAAACTTGAAAGGCAAAACTCTGAAATCCCGTCAACCGTCCATCTCAGTGGGTTATGTGAACCGTATGATCACTTCGGAGATTTTGTGATCATGAATTTTATAATGTTGGAGTCACGTTGACTCGAAGGGAAAAACACCTTTTGGTGTAGGCCGTGGTCACTGTCAGTGGTCATGTGAGAGGGAGGAGCTAGCACCAAGCTAAGCTCCTTTTTGACAATCGTAACATGAAGAGTCAAGACTCTTCACCACAGGAATGCCGAAATGTGAAATGGAGAAATCAACGCGAGACCCTGTGCTTGTAATCTAACGGTGTTGGATACTTGGAAATCTGATCGAAGGGCTACAGTTGCTTTTCATGATTAATTGTTCAGTTATGATTCAGTTAGCAGAACCGAATCATGGTTCTTGGACGGTTGGCGTTTCAGTTGATGAAGCGTTGTTCTAGGGATTTGAGGGGTAACTGAAGGGGTTGTAGTGTATAAAAGAAACATGCAATGACTATGTGTGGTTGGTCATTCTGAATGAAAAATGAGTTGAATTGTAAGAAAGGGAAAATTACAGTATGCGCAGTGTGAGAATGACATTATGCGCAGTGTGAGATAAAGCTCAAAGATGAGTAACAGATGAGGGATATACAAAAGCAAGAGAAGAATTGCAGAACAACTTGAAGTAGAGCAAAATTGCAGAACAGACAGAGGAAGAGAAGAATTGTAGAATAGTTAGAAGCAGACCAGATTTATAGAACAAAGAAGAAGTGGTAAGAATCGATTTATCTGTGTTTTTGGTTATTCAATCATTTATTTATAATCAAGGAGGTAGAGTGGTGCTAGGGAGGACTGTGGTCCTCTGATATTCGAGTTGGTGCTTGAATATTGGGAGTTGTAGCTTCCATCTAGTTGTGGCTAGAAAATAGGGTGGCAGGGTGGTGCTTGGGAAAACACAGATTTTTCTATATGCAAGTTGGTGCTTGTATAAGTGGAAGTAGGTGCTTCCATCCAGTCGGTGTTAGAACACTCAGGGAGTTGGTGCTTCCTTCTAGTGGGTACTAGAGAAACCAGAGAGTTGGTGCTCTCAAATAAGTTGGTGCTTGTATAAGTGGAAGTAGGTGCTTCCATCTAGTCGGTGCTGGGACACTCAGGGAGTTGGTGCTTCCTTCTAGTCGGTGCTAGAGAAACCAGAGAGTTGGTGCTCTCAACAAGTTGGAGCTTGTAAAACAGAGGTAGTAGCCTCACTTTGAGTTGGTGCTCAAACATATATGATGCATAGAACTTAAAATACTGCCTATCATTTCGAAGAAGAAGAGGTTTTCTTCCTTTATGGGTTTCCTCATGAAAATCTGTCTCTGTGTATATCTTATGTGTGATTGATGCTCATTATTTATGTTGTTCATATTATGTATAATATTGATGGTCACTTGATGAAAGATTAAAAATGGCTTAATAGACTTAATATTGTTTAAGCACAGTAACAACTGATTCACCCCCCCCTCCTCAATTGCCTTAGTAATTTCAACAAATTTTCATGGAAGAAATGATAGCACCCTATGAGGATACAAGGAGCAATACCTTCTTTATACAATTGATAAATCTCAAGCAAAAGGGTTCAGTGGTGGAGCACATTGAGAACTTCCAAAGATTGAATATAAAGGTAACAAATATTCTAGATGAGCACATGATTGATGTATTCGTACGAACTTTAAAGGATAACATTCAACATGAGGTTCTCCTTTGGGAACCCAAATCATTGGAGAATGTGTTCAAGGTGGCGAGAAATGTTGAAAGTAAAAATATGGTTATGGCTACTAGAAGGACCACTCCTAACATCTATCGAGAGAATAATGTTCCTTCTTTAAAACACCTCAACCTACAAGGTTGACACCTCAACAATTGGAGGAAAGAAAAGCAAAAGGTTTATGCTTTAATTGTGATAGCAAGTACAACAAGGGACATAAGTGTGGTGAGAAGAAATTATTCTACATATATTATGAAGAGGAAGAAGAACAAGAACAAGAACAAAAACCATCTCAAGATGAAAACGTAGAAGGGATTTCTTCTGAAGAGTTGACTCCCACAATATCATGTAATGCATTGGCTGGAATTAACACTCCTCAAACCCTCAAGATCGAAGGATATATCGAAACAAAAAAGGTAATAGTCCTAATTAATTTTGGTAGTACTCATAATTTCATTCACTATAAATTAGCCAAAGCTCTCAATTGCTTTATATATCCAGCGTCAGAGTTTCAAGTAATGATTGCAAATGGAGGAACTATCAATTGCTCAGGAAAATCCCATAAGATCAATCTTATTATGGGGGAATATGTAATGAATATTCCAATGATTGTTATACCCATGGGTGGTGTTGATGTCATACTGGGAGTCCAATGGTTACAATCATTGGGAACGTTGGCTTTTAATTTTCAAGAACTTTTCACAAAATTTTCATTGGAAGGAAAGAAAATTGAGTTAAGGGGTATCGCAGGGAAACCCAATAAAGTGATAAGCTCTAATGGCATGACAAAATTATTGAAAAAGGGGCATCATGGTGTAATTGTACAACTGTGCTCACTAGATGTTCAAACATCTAAGCCATCTATTCCTCTAGATCTCAAAGGGATCATTGATAAGCATTCCAAAGTATTTGAAAATATTCCTAGAGGTCTTCTACCCACTCGAAATCATGATCATGTTATTTACCTAATTGTAAAGAAACAATATGGTTCTTATGACGAACATCCATCATAAATGGAATAAATAACTGTAATCCATACTGGATAAGAAAATATATTGAATAAGAAAAAATAGATAATATATGATGAATAGATGTACAATGAGAGTGCCAAATATATAGAGAACCTAAAGGCACATATGGTGACCATCCATGAAAAGATGTGTCTTTTATACAATTAATAACTATTTATTATTATTATTATTATTATTATTATTATCACTTAATATTTATATATTTTGTATGTTACATTGCCTTCCCTTTAAAAATGTTTTTTCCTCAAAGCATGATTAGAGAAGGACCTATCTCTTGTTCTAACTTGAACTGACTTCTCATGATCTTTTGTTTTGTAAGTGTGACACTTGAAGAAACAAAACGATATAGTTTTCGAATTCATGAAGTAATATGCCGCATATTTTTGGAAGTGATCCATCCCAAATCTACTTTCATTGGAATTGTTTGATGATTGATTGTTCGGATAGGATTTCTTATTTTAGGCTTCCATAGAAGTTGTCAATTTCGTCTTCGTTCTTTTTCAATGTTGTAGTTTAGTTCTTGGTAAGAAGAATATTGTTTAGATTCATCTTGACCTTGTTGTTGGTCGCAACGACTCTTGTGATTTGGATGATGATAAGGCATCCAAATCTCTTTTGAATATTGTTTATTGGATCTTTTTTCAACTTTTGATGTTTCTGGTAATTCAATTGGATCATTGTTTGTTTCTTTCTCTAAGTTTTGGATTTTTTGAACTAGAAGCCTCTCTATTTCAACTAATTTAGTCATTGTTTCTTTGTGATCTAACTCTTCTTGTAAAGACTTCTTATCATGCTTTAGCTTTCTAATTTGGGTAAGTAATTCTTGATCATGTCGTCTTAAACGTAAAAGTTCTTCCTTATTTTCTGACTTGTCTTCTTCATTTTTTGATTCCAAATTGTTCGTTATTTCATTCTTTAAACTTTTAATTTGTGCAAGCAATTGTTGATTAAGGATTCTTAGGAACTTTCTTCATCTTTTTAGGATATTTTCTTCTCATTCTTTAACTTCTTGATTTGTTTAATCAAGCTTTGATTATGGTTCTTTAAACAATATTTTTCTTCATCTTTCTCTATTAATTTCTTAATTAGATCGCGATTAGCTTGTTCCGACTTCTGATCCATTTTCTTCTTATGTTTTGACTCGTTTAATTGTACCAATAACTTTTGGTTAGGATTTTTTAAGTAAGAAATGTCTTTGTCTTTTTCTAGTAATTTTCCCTCAATATTTTGTTTTTGTCTCTCTTTTTGGTTTATTAGCATTTGCTCCAACCCAACTTGAAATTGTAAATGTCTGTTGTGTTGTTGATAATGAATTAGTTGGTTCTCTAATTCTTTCATTTTCACTTCCCAATGCGTGTCACCTTGATTTTCTACTAAAGTAAAAATCTTTTTACAATATGGACAAGGGAGAGTTCCATTCATAAGGCCCCTTTCATACTCTTCCTCTTTTGAGCAATAGGGAGATTTTGTCGAAAATGTTTTCTTTGTAGATGTTATAGTTCACTTCTTATTTTTTTAATAAATGATAAATGTATGAATTTCAAGAACCCACATTTAAAACAATACACTTTTCACTTCTTCTTTTTTTTTTTTAATCTGTAAACTTTCCTCCTTGTTTTTTTGTGGATATTTCTAACTCCACAATATTTGATATGATACCCTCTCTTCTTACTTTTCCTATATGAATATCATTTACACGAGTTAATATTACTCCAAAAGACTTAGGTCATTGACTTTTTATTTTGGCTTCAACCCCACCACGTGTATATAGAAAGTTGTAAAAAGTTACCACTGTAAATTCTTTTTTTATAGGGTAGGGAAACACCATGGGCTTGTAAACCACCAATAGTAAAATCAAAATTTACTCTTCTTTCTTGTTTGGAACTTTTTCTTTTAAACTATCTTTTCTTTTTTTGTTCTTTCTTTCTTTCTTTTTTCTTCTCCCTTTTTTTTTCCTTTATTTTTTTTCCTTCTTCTTGATATCTCATAATAACTTATAATTTCTTGCAACTGAAAGATTATTTCTTCAATGGTAATTTTTTATGATAATTTTTTTTTTAATGGAAAAATTCCTTCACGTGGTCAAAGACCTGGATAAATTAGAGAAACTTTGATTTATTTTTTTGTATGAGGCTACAAACACGTATGGCCAATGGCTAGGATTGACAACAAAGCTCTGATACCAATGTAAAGAACCAATATCATTCTTACAACAGACATCCATCATAAATGGAATAAATAACGGTAATCCATACTGGACAAGAAAATATATTGAATAAGAATGTATATAATGAGATAAAATAGATAATATATGATAAATAGATGTACAATGAGAGTGTCAAATATATAGAGAACCTAAAGGCACATATGGTGACCATCCATGAAAGGATGCATTCCTTATACAATTAATAACTATTTATTATTATTATTATGTATGATTATTATCACTTAATATTTATATATTTTGTATGTTACACTAATTCTTGGGAGTGTTCCTCCTAACATCAAGCCTTACAGATACCCTTATGCTCATAAGAGTGAAATTGAAAATATGGTTGAAGAAATGTTAGAGGTTGGCATTATTAGACCTAGCCAAAGTTCTTACTCTGCACATGTGGTAATGGTACTCAAGAAAGAGGGCTCATGGTGTATGTGTCTAGATTATAGAGAGCTCAACAATATCACTATTAAAGATAAGTTTCCCATTCCTGTCATTGATGAATTGTTAGATGAACTACATGGAGCAATCTACTTCACAAAGTTGGATCTATGTTCAGGGTATCATTATATTAGAATGAAGGAAGTAGATATCCCAATAACAACATTACGAACTCATAAAGGCCATTATGAATTTTTGGTCATGCATTTTGGCCTTACGAATGCACCTTCCACATTCAAAGGGTTGATGAATTCCATTTTTAAGCCCTTCCTTCGAAAATTTGTGTTAGTATTTTTTGATGATATACTAATCTATAGCAAGTCTTGGGAGGATCATGTTTGACGTGTTGACAAGGTGCTACAACTACTAAAGGAGCAACAACTATATACCAAACCATCCAAATATTTCTTTGGGGTGAAGGAGGTAGAGTATTTGGATCATAGTGTAGCTCATGAAGGTGTCAAGGTAGACCCTAACAAGATTAAGGCCATGATGGACTAGTCGATTCCCAAAACATTGAAGAATCTTAGAGGATTTTGGGGTTTGACAGGTTACTACTGCAAGTTTGTTCGGAACTATGGAAGAATAACAACACCTTTAACAACATTAACTAAGAAGGATGCATTTTCATGGACTCCAGAGGCAACTCAAGATTTTGAACAACTTAAAGAGGCGATGTGCAAAAACCTTTATTGTGGAATGTGATGCCTCTAGAAATGACATTGGTGTTGTTCTAATGCAAGAAGGAAGGCCCCTTGCTTTTGAAAGTCGACCACTCAAGGGAAAGGACTTACACAAACCCATTTATAAGAAGGAAATGATGGCAATACTACATGCATTGAAGAAATGGTGGCCTTATCTAATAGGTAGGAACTTCAAGGTCAAAACGGATCATGATAGTCTTAAATACTTCTTGGAACAAAGACTATCTTCAAAAGAACAACAAAAATGGGTGACTAAGATGTTGGGTTATGTTTTTGAAATCATATATAAAAAAGGGAAGCAAAATGTTGTGGTAGATGCACTCTCAAGAAAGGATGAAGATGTTGAGGCCTTTCTCTGTGCTATCTCGATCATCCAATCTGATTGGATAATAGAAGTGAGGGATGAGTGGAAGAATGACAAAAACGTGTGGACTCTCATTCAAAGGTTGTAGCATGATTCTAGTGCATCATATACATTTACATGGAAAAATGATTCACTATGGTACAAAGATCACTTATATTTATGTAAGAACTCCCAACTCAAACAAAAGGTACTCTTAGAATTGCACACCTCTTTGGTAGGAGGGCACTCAGGATTTTTGAAAACCTACCATAGGTCAAGAAGGAATTTTTTTGTGATGGCCTTAAAACTGATGTTCAAAAGTTTGTGGCAGAATGTTTGGTTTTCCAACAAAATAAGGTGGAAATAATTAAGACCTTAGGTCTTTTACAACCATTATCCATCCCAAGTCAGCGTTGGGAGGAGGTTTCCATGGATTTCATCACAGGGTTACCGAAGTCTAAAGGAAAGAGTGTCATCATCATAATTGTTGATAGATTGACCAAGTACGCACACTTTTGTGCACTCTCTCACCCTTTCAAAGCTAGTATAGTTTCCACCGCATTCATGGAGACAGTTCAAAAGCTACATGAAACATTATTGTAAGTGACATAGATCCCATATTCACTGGACATTTTCACTGGACATTTTTGGACATAATTATTTTCTTGTTTGGGTACTCAATTAGCTCATAACTTATCTTATCATCCTCAATCTGATGGACAAACCGAGATAGTGAACACATGTCTAGAAGGCTACCTTCATTGCTTTGTCTCTGATAAATAAACACAATGGTTCAAGTGGTTACCCTTGGCAGAATGGTGGTATAACACTTCCTTTCATACTGCAACATAAATAACACCATTTATGGCACTCTATGGCTATCACCCACCTTCCATCACTTCTTCTCTAAAAGAAAAATCTAAGGTTCAAGCAGTGCAAGATCACATCGATCATCAACAACAAGTTCTCCAACTCTTAAAGGATAACCTGACCATGGCACATAATCACATGAAACAACAAGCAGATCAACATCGTAGTGAAAGAAGTTGTGAAGTAGGGGATTGGGTATTTTTAAGACTACAACCATACAAACAAATGTCTCTCAAGCAAGATAAGAAGGATAATAAATTATCACCAAAGTACTATGGCCCTTATAAGGTGTTGCAAAAGACTGATACTATGGCATACAAATTGGAGTTGTCTGCATCTTCGCGAGTACACCTAGTTTTCCATGTTTCATGCTTAAAGAAGGTTATAGGTGACAAGATCCCAGTTCCAACTATATTGCCAGAACTTGATGAGGAAGGAAAAATCATATTGGAGCCTGAAGTTATCACTGACACAAGAATTCACCAGCTGAGGAATAGATCCATTTCAGAGTATCTCATTAAGTGGAGGAAACTACCTGCTGAAGATTCCACTTGGGAAGATGAGTATTTTATACAGAAGCATCCAAAATTACTCAAGCATTGCAGATAACACTTGTTTGAAGGGGAGGGGAATGTTAAGCCCTAAATAGTGGCACATTACCCCTTAATTGGGGCATATTACATTAGTAGTGTTATTTTATTTATGTCAGCTTGGGTCCATTAGTTGTAATTGTACCTCCTAGTCTCCTATATATACCAAGGAGACCCTTTCATTTGGAATCATCTTGTATTTGTAAATTTATGCGGTGTATAAGGAGGTTTCCCCCTCGAAGAGGCTTATTATCTAAAATTCTCAAACTTTCAAGGTGTTGAGTACTTATTCTGAGGTTTTTTATGCTATTTTGATATTTGGTTCTTAATAGAATGCGCCATATATAGGAACATGGCTAAGAGAATGTGCCATAGTTAGTGATCTAGAGTGATGTAGACACTCACTGAAAAAAACTGGAGTTATCTGCCACCTAGTCTAAGTTAACTGTCAATGCAAACCTCAGTTAACTAAGTCACATGTGTGGAAGAGAGAGAAAAGTATGCATGCACATGATGTGCCCCTCATAGCCTCATGCATGAGATATGTACCCTCCTGGCGAGAAAATCAATTGTTGCATGTATGTGTCGTGGCTGTGTAATATCTCCAACACCTCCCCCTGAACATGACTATGGTGTAAATAAAGAATGGGTCTCGACTACAAGGCCATGTTAGGTACCCATTGTTAAGAAACTATGTCCTTCACTCCAAGGAGACCTTGCAAATGTGCAAGTTTATGCTCAGTGAAGATTTTGTTGAAGATGTAGATGTTTGTATGGATATGATGAAGTATATGCACTAGTAATATGTCCACATGTATCCAGTTTCTCTTATTGGAAATAACAATATCCAAATCCCATACCATGTGAAGTTTGGGTGAAACTTTGCAAATCGCGCAGCTATTTCCAGAAAAAAACCTAAAAAAATGTTGATTTTAAAATGCTAATAACTTCACTTCTCAGACTCTGTTTCAAATGATTTGTTTTTTAGAAATTAGGTTTTTTTTCCAAGAGGAATTAAAATATCAATTTATTTATGCAAATTCTTCTCATAAATTTTCAAAATTGAATCTGAAGTGCGTCACCCCCTTTTTTTTCCCTTGAAAAATCTGCAAAAAAACCAAAAAATTCTTCCTTTCTTTGGCCAAAGAAAAAGATCTGATCTGATCTTATTTGGAGGAGTCTTCATCTCAAATGTTTGGAACAAGAGGATGTGCATAAGTCTTTGCATGTGGCTCTTGAGATGCATGCATGAGAGTTTCTACATGTGGCTCCTAGGATGCATACATGGCACATGCATAAGTCTCTTCAAACTAAAAAGCTTGTTCTTTTGATGGCTTTTCTATTGGCTTTGTCTCATCAATATCCTCCATGCATTCTTCATAATCTTCCTTTATCCTGAATAGAACCTCCAATTTGGTCCATACTTCATCTGGAGTTGAGAGTGATAAGTCCTCTACATGACAATGAATTTTAGGAGAAATAGACATGTAAATAAGTTTGAAAACCATATCTTATCTATTGAGCAAATCGTTTTTCTCATCGATGGAATTAGGATATACTTTTGTTTCCATGGTTATTTGGTATAAGCCTCTACATCTGAGAAGAAATGGAATCTTTGGCTTCCACTCAAAATAATTGTGAGATGTAAGAAGTGTTGATGGCGGGAATTCCATTATTTCTTATTGTTGTAATCTTCTGTACCTGCAAATAACTACTTATGCGCCTTCTCCTAGCAACAAAGCTCTGATACCATGTGAAATTTTATGAAAGAATAGTCTCACAAGCTCTGATACCATGTGAAATTCATAGAGAACCTATCTAGAGAAACTCACACAAATCTTGCAAAAAGAACCCGAGAGAAAGAATTGAGAATGAATGTGTTAATTGTATTACATGAGTGAGTAATAAATACATGAATAATCCCTAATAATAGGTTAATTCACCATAGATAGTTGCATGACTAAGAGAATGCGCCATAGTCAATGATCTAGAGTGATGTAGACACTCACTGACAAAAAACAGATTTATCTAACACCTAGTCTAAGTCAATTGTCAATGCAAACCTCAGTTAACTAAGTCACACGTGTGGAGGAGAGACAAAAGCATGCATGCACATGATAAGTGCCCTTCTAGCCTCATGCATTAGATATGCACCCTCGTGGTGAGAAAAAAAAACTGTTGCATGTATGAGTTGTCCTCTACTAGTTAACTAAACTCCTAATTGAAGTCAAACTAAAGAGGAAAAACACCCTTATTTTTTAGGAGGCACACTATCTTTTAGGAAAAAAAGCCTAAAAAAAGGAGAACCTCATAGTGACTAACAAACTTAGTAAAAAAGAATTAGTAATCACTGGGTGAGTGACGTGAGTGTATAATATCTCCAACAAGTTGAACTCGAGAGAAAACATTTGATTAGAAATCAATATTAAAATTCTTGTCAAATACAAGGAAACCCATCAATAATGAAAATGGGTAGCAAGGTTATAATATGATCTTAATAATGTGGATAAAATGAATTGAAGTCAAACACTGAAAATAACCATTCAATGAGGGACCAATTATGATAATCCATTGTCGAATGAGAAAAAAACCACCATAAGAAAGGCAAAACCCAAGGTACATGCCTCTAGATAAAAAATACTAGAGAAAATGTGTTATGGTCGATAAGAACAGACTTGTTGGAAGAAAGGTAATGATGAATCCATTCAACCAACACGAGGTAAGAAGATATCCAATGAATAATTAAGACATAGACTCAACTCAAGGGAACGAGCCAAATATGGGAACCGTGACAAAATACTTCCATTAACAAAGAGAAGTAATGCAAACACTAAATTGGGCAACAACCACTTCTAAATGGATGCCATGGGGGATGATTTAGCTAAGATTGGGAAGAAGCCACAAGAGAGTGAGATTTGGTGGCCACAATGGGTGAATCAAAACAAACCAGGGAGGTAGACGAAACTCAAGACAAAAGACTTCCATTAACAAAGGGAAATAAGACAAACACTAAATTGGGGAACAACCACTTCTAAATGGATGCAATGGGGGATGATTTAGCCAAGGTTGGGAAGAAGCCACAAGAGAGTGAACTTTGGTGGTCATAATGGGTGAATAAAAACAAACCAAGAAGGTAGAGGGAACTCAAATTTCATGATGAAGAGATAAAACAAAACAAATGAATGAATTAACACATATGCTTTGTGATCCAAAAAGGATCTAGAGAAGACTAAGGATAACTTAGAATTCACAGAAGCAACTCAGGAAGCTCAGAGTGGCCTCAACAGACAGAGAAAGGGGAAAATTCAAAGTCCTCAAAACACAATGAAATTAGCATCATCGTGAAGAGCGCATCACAAGATTTCCAACGGCATAAATGGCTCGTCAAACGAAGTTACGAATCAAAATATATTCGCGGTCAAAATTTTGGTCAACCTAGCCCAATCAGCAGGGATGAGTCAACATCCGTACTGCTGACGTCAACATCAATACGAATGACGTCAGTGTCTGTATAGTGTATGTGGAACACGCATAGGGAGACATGTTTCATGCTGACGTCAACATGGTGACGTGGAAACACCAGAGGCTGCCACGTGTCACTCATTTTTGACATTTTCAGGTCAACATGTGGACCAATGAGGAAGTGCCATGGGGCAGTCCGTACAACCACGTGGCAGGTTGTACAGGACATGGAAGGATGACTATACAAGTGGATGACATGGGATAATAGGTGGCTGCTATGTGGCCTAATCATGGGCTGCCATGTGGCAGTTGGAAAATGCCCAATGAGGGCCAGCTATGGGAAATCCAAAAATAAAAAGGGGTTGGTGCCAATCCACCAAAGTTAGTCGTATTCCGCCATATCTTATCAACAACAAATAATCTGCTAGTGGGATCACTAAACTTAGCGGATAATGTGTTATGGTTAAAACAATAAGCCAAAGGGAGGAGGCCCATGGGCTTGACCCCAGGACCTCCCCCAACAACTCGCCCTTAATACATATCTGCCAACCAATGGGCTAAATGACCATGTTGGTTAATCTGCTTGGCTTTTTCATTTAAAAACTGACATTTTCCAATGCACAGGAGAGGAAGGTGCGCATAATAGTCCGTACTGGGCACAAATTTCAATGCAGGAGTACTGTCATTAATGCATATTGCAGACACACAAATCGAGACAAAATTTCTCAAGGGGATGAAAGTGCCAGACTCAAATCGAGGAGTGGAGACAATCATTTTTGGGTAATTTGATGCCACGAATCCAGTGGCATTATCTGTTTTCTGATCTGGGCAAAGCTTCTACATCTTAACTCCAGAATGAGGTATACCTATGTATTCCTCCAAATTCTTTTGTTGAGTTAATAAAAAGGCCTACCCATTTGAGAGCAGGACCCGGAGATGCAGTCCACCAGGGAAAAACTCCATTATCAAGTTTTTGTGTTCATATCTGATGCATATGCCTCTTCATTATTGATTTATTCCTTCTTTATGGTGCACTTCATTTTATGCTTATTTAATACAATTCTTTAATAAGTCACCTCGATGAAAAGATCTCGGATCATGTTGGTATCAGAGCAGTAATCTTTGACTTGAATTGTTGAGTGTGAATGCTTATTAGGGCCAAACATAAGCAGGGTGAAGGAACTCTTAAGACTTTTAATCCTGAAGTTGGTCATGTATCCGAAAGGAAGAAAATGTCCAAGAAGACAAACGTGATGAACGGGAGAAAAACTTCCCTATGGTCTTTTATCGCATGTAAAAAATGGTCGAATGAATGTATGGAGATTACGAGAAGAGGATGAAGAAGAAAGGGAAGAAAAAGGAAGCACAAGCAGATGATAATGCTTCAGTGAATCAAGGGACTAGAGGAGACCCTCCTGAGCCTCCATCTTCACCATCAAGTTCTACCTCTTCTTCCTCTAAGCATTCTCATCATTCTCATGATTCTAGCCATAAAATTTCTTTTAAGAAACCATTGTTAAAGCTTGATGTAAAATTTGTTTTACCTATGTTTAATGGAGATGCTAATCCTAAAAAGCTAGATAATTGGATCTGACATGTTGAAGTGTATTGTCATTGATTCGGAAGGATCTAGAGAACATCACGAAAGTTTCAAAAGTGTCCCAGGAGGCTCATAATGGCCTCAATAGACAGAGAAAGGGAAAAAATTAAAAGTCTTCAAAACTTAGTGAAATCGACATCACCACGAAGAGCACGTCATAAGATTTCCATCGACGTAAACAGTTCGTTAAACGAAGTTACGGATCGAAAGATATTTGCAGTCAAAGTTTTGGTCAACCCAGCCCAATCAACAGGGATGAGTCAGCATCTGTACTATTGACGTCAACATCAGTATAGACGATGTTAGCATCCATACAGAGTACATGGCACACGTAGATATCGACACGTGTCATTATGATGTCAACATGGTGACATGGTATCACCAGAAGCTGCCACGTGTCACTCAGTTTTGGCATTTTTGGGTCATGTCATGGGCCAATAAAAATGTGCCATGTGGAAGTCCGTACAATGACGTGGCAGATGACGTGACAGGATGATGTGGAAGCTGAGGTGGCAGTTCGTACAAATGATGTGGCATCCGTACAGACATGTGGCAAATGACTGTGCAGACCGTACAGACACGTGGCAGTGATGTTAGCATGACATCAACATGTCGACCTGACCCAATGACGACGTGCCACATGGCATGTTGATTTGGCATTTTTGGGCTGCCAAATGGACCAACAAAATTGTGCCACATGGCACCCCCAAGTGATGCCACATGGCACCACCCCAGGCGTCGTCACATGGCCCAACCACATGCTGACACGTGGCTTCCTTCGAAAGCGCCATGTGGTGGGGTACGACTGGGCCAACAAAGTAGTGATGTCGTGCTTGCGTGGCAAGTGACTCAACAACAATGAGCCAATAGCTCAGTGCCACGTGACCCGATCCAAGGGCACCACGTGGCACCCCTGAAATGCCCAATGAGGGCCCATGACCTAATATATATATATAGATATATATAACGGGCCCCCGCCAAATCTGGCAGAGGTCTCGCCATATCTGGGGTATCCACCAAGTTTAGAATCTAACCACCAAAGTTAGCAGAGGTTGTAGCCAAGACCCAAAATGGGGAGGCCGCATGTTTGATCCTGAGACTTCCCCCGCATGAATGCCTTAACAATTGCGCGCCAACCAACTCGTCCAATGGCTCAATTGGAACATCCACCCAACTTTTAGTTTAAAAGCACATTTTGCCAATGCACAGAGGAGAGGGAGCGTGTGCCAACCCATACGAGGCCGTACTGGGCATGGATTTCGATGCAGTCCAATGCATTTATTGCAGGGTTGCACACAGATCAAGGCAGAGGTCCATAGGAGGCCTGAAGGTGACAGTGTCCGAAGGAGACGATTTAACAGTCGTTTTTGGGTAATTCGGCGACGCGGTCAATAAAGAGAGAGACATCATTACAACAAGGAGAATAAAGCGGTCAAGCTTTGGAGCATGACCCGGAGATGTAGCCCACATCGGATGAACTTCGTTATCAAGGGAAGTGTCATATCCATTATGTGTATTATGTTCTTATGTTGCTTTTCCATGAAATTTCCGCACATAGAATATTAAATGCAAGGATGACATATAACACATAAGGAAACTAAAGAGGTTTTTATTCACTTTGGATTCAAGTCTATAAAGACTTCAACTATACCTTTAATTGCAAATCGCTCAAGTAAAACGATCTATAACTGACCCTTTGAAGAAGTGACAGGATCAAACAATTATTAGAAACTAATCACCCCCGGGTTCAGATCAAAAGTGTTCAACATATTGATGAAGAGGAAGTTAAAGTGCAATTGGCTTCTCTTTGGTTGGAAGGCACCACTCTCGTATGGTGGGAGAGAAAAATTCAGGACAAAAGTAAGTGTGGTAATCTTCTTTCCTCATGGTCAGAATTTAAATCAGCGATAAGGAAGCAATTTTATCCATTGGGTTATTTACATAAAGTAATGATGGAATGAAAAACTTTAAGACAAAGTAAGGGTCAAACTATACAAAGTTTCACAGAAGAATTTAGGAAGAAAGATCTTACACTAAACATTCCTTTGGATTCTTATGAAACTTTAATGAAGTATATTGGCGTACTTCACAGTTATATTCATCATACTTTACTATTGTTTAATCCCACGAGTCTTGATGAAGTTTGTGTGCAAGCCACTCACCTTGAGAACAGGGGAAAGCATGTTCAAGAAGATTCCACAAAGAAACCTTCCAATCTCCCACATAAGCAGTTTAAGAAGTTTAAAAGGAAGGACAAAAATACCGCCACTGTAAAGAGAGAAGAAGGAAAGCCATCTTGCACTCATAACAAGAGGAATGGTCACGATGATGAACATTGTTGGAAACTACATCCAGAGAAGAGACCGAAATAGTTCGATGGAAAGGGGAAGACAAAGATCGTTGCTACAGTGCAACAAGATCTTGATTTCGATTCAGGAGACAAAGGAAATGTCACAATGGTTGAAGTACAAGGTAAAGATTCCCTTCATGCTAGTTCAAATTCCAATAATGAATCTCATGATGATGAAAGAAAGAGGAATGAATTATTTCATATAAGAGTTGTATCTAAACAC
>JASDQU010101700.1:71084-95999 GCA_032191745.1 Picea mariana
AGAAAGAGGAATGAATTATTTCATATAAGAGTTGTATCTAAACACACTAAGATAGATACATTGTTTGATCTGGGTTCCCAAGTAAACTTGATATCTGAAGCACTTGTCAAAAAGATGGGTCTTGAAACTAAACCACATCCAAAGCCTTATCCTCTTGGTTGGGTATGTGATAAAGAAAAACTTAATGTCACCAAGCAATGTAGGGTCAGATTTGCTATTGCTTAAAAGTTGATTGATGAAGTGGATTTGGATGTTGTATCACTAGATATATGTGGCATAGTGCTATGGAGTCCTTATATTTACGATAGAAAAGTAGTCTTCTTTCATCATGAGAACAAATATCACCTTACCATTGTCATGAGAACAAATATCACCTTACTTAAGGGGGAGTGGAATATATTGTTAGAGCCCACAACATGAGGGTAAACACAACACTTGTTAGTTCAGGACAAATGAAGAGACTCATAAACACTAATAAGAGATATGTACTCATGGTCGTAAGGGAAAAGGATGTCAGAACATCTGACGCTTTCCAAGGATGTGATCCTTCTTATAAGAAATAATTAATTGATATTGTTTCTAAGTATAATGATATTTTCCAGGAACTAGATGGATTACCTCCTAAGAGGGTGTTGCGAGGAAAATCTCTCTATGGCTAGGGGAAAGCCACAATAGACAAAAATTTCTCCAAAAACCAACTCTAATCTCAGATATGCTATATAAGAAAATATGCTAACAAGACAAGATAAAGAGCCTACCTCGTTTAGACGTTCGATGAAGTCCATCGTTGAGCACTTGACTCAAAGCAATAAACCTGCAACTTGTCCTCAACAACCAAGAAACATAAGCATATGATGATAATATATAAAGTTAGCATAGACAATAGCATAATCCATCAACATTCATAACAAATACGCCCATGGAATAAAAATTCAAATATTTGCGAGATATTAATTGGACGAGAAAAGAGTATTTTATTAAAATGTAATCAACAGAAGTGAATGAATTACAAACTTCCGTGTCGGCATGGTTCGAAATCGAGAAACTAAGTCCCTTCCAACTGGGCCTCCACCACTTCAATCCTCCACCAAAAGCAAGCTCATATAAGAGAGACAATGAGGTTCTCAATCAAGTAGGGAAGAGCTTGGGGGCTGAACAATGTGTTCAGACTTAAAAGGACAAAGGGATGCAGACTTAATATGAAGTGAATAATTTCTCCACAGTAACTTTGCTCTCAAAGTTGAATTCTTCTCTCCTTTTCCATAGCTCGGATTTGGCCCATTTATAGCCTTCAAGTGGAACTGAAGGGTCGATTCAGAACATTTCCAGTATATGAAAGGTCAAGTATCATGGATCTCATGACGTGACATGGAAACCCAACATCATTTTTCAATTTTGGACACAAAACCCGATGTACGCGGGATGTAGTGGTGCAACCTGCGTATACACATGTTGTACAATAGGTAGGGCGTGCATATGTGGAAAAATATTGTTTTTAGCTCTAGGATTTGCAAAAAGGGACTTCAAGTCTTTATAGGGAAATGGAAAAAGGGTTTTTGAGAAAATTTGCATAGGGTTAGGCAAATCTTGCTATAACAAAGGGAAATCCAACATGAAATACATCTTCAGTAGGATTCTCCTCTTCCTAATGTGGGCATGTACAGGATGTCGGTTGTAGAGATGATAGAGATCAAAAAGCAGTTACAAGGCCTAATGGATAAAGGGGTCATCAGACCCAACTCATCTCCTTGTGGTTCTCTGATCATGATGGTGCTAAAGAAGGATGGCACATGGTGAATCTGTGTCGATTATCGAGCCTTAAATAAAATCATAGTGAAAAATTGATACCCTCTTCCTCATATAGATGATTTACTTGATCAATTAAAGAATGTTGTTTATTTCACTAAGTTGGATTTGCACAATGGATACCATCAGATCAAGGTTGCAGAACATGATGCATGGAAAACTGGCTTTAAAACCAAACATGGATTGTTTGAGTGGTTAGTTATGTCGTTTGGGCTTTGTAATGCTCTGACAACCTTCATGCGTGTGATGAATGCTGTATTCATGCAATTTCTAGATGATTTTATTATTGTATATTTAGATGACATTCTTATATTTAGTGGGACTTGGGATGAACATGTAAGGCATGCAAAGCAAGTATTGGATACTTTGCCAAGGGAAAAGTTGTATGTAAAATTGTCCAAATGTGAATTTGGTAAGACTACACTTGTGTACTTAGGTCATATTGTAGGAGGAGGACAATTGAAAATTGATCCCTCCAAGATTGATGTAATTGTAAATTGGCCTCAGCCCAAAAGTGTAACCAAAATACAAAGCTTCTCAGTTGTAGTCCAGTACTGGAGGAGATTCATTTCAAACTTCTTTTTTATAGCAGCTCCTTTGCATGCCTTAACCAGTGTGAAGAGCACTTTTTCAGTGGGGAGGAAAGCAACAAAATGCTTTCGACACTTTGAAGGAAAAGATCAGTATTAGCATTATTGAATCTTCAATAGTCTTTCGAGATCGAGACAGATGCCAACAGATACGCCATGGGTGCAGTATTGATGCAATATCGTAATTCTATCTGTTACCACTATGGAGCTTTTAACAAAGTTGTTGTTAACTATCCTACGTATGATAAAGAGTTGTATGAATTAGTTCAAAGCGTAAAGAAATGGAAGCACTACTTGTTAGGGTAGGAAACAATCATACATACAGATCATCAACCCTTACAGTATCTCCAAGCACAAACCAAGCTGCAACAATCTCGACATTACAGATGGATGGGTTTTCTTCAACAATTACATTTGGTAATCAAATACAAAAAGGGTACAAGTAACAAGGTAGATGATATGCTTTCTAGACCTCCTATTGCTGCTTCTATTATTTTGAAGAATGCTTCTTTATCTCATGATAGCTCTATGGAAAAATATGTCATTGATGAAGATTTTAAAGAAGTATATGAGAAGCTAACCCATGGTGCACAAGTAGAGAACTATTGTCCACAGAGAAAACTACTCTAGCATATTGGAAAGATGTGTATTCCTACAAGTGAACAAGTCCATGTAATACAAGAAGCTCACACTTCTCTTATGTCTGGGCATTTTGGAATAGGAAAAACTATGGCTCATCTACAAGTATTTTGCTACTGGCCTCAAATGAAAGCAATTGTAACTAAATATGTAAAGGGGTGTGTGATGTGTTCTACTTGTAATCCCACTAATAGAAAATTGGGGCTATACTCACCACTTCCTGTTCCATCCCATCCATGGGAAAGTATCTCCATGGATTTTGTAGGGGGTTTACCAATGTCAAAAAGGGGTCATGACTATTTGTATGTTGTAGTGGATAGGTTCAACAAGATTTGTATCTTAATGCCATGTAAAAAGAAGATTACTGCTGAGCAGACTGCTAATATTTTCTTTCAGTATGTTTGGGTTCACTTTGGGTTACCCACATCCATTATCTTGTATCAAGATACTTGATTCCTTTGGGATTTTTGGACGATCTTGTGGAGAATGATGGACACCAAGTTGAAGAAGAGCATTGTTTTCCATCCACAGACCGACAGACAAACATAGGTTGTTAACTGAACATTGGCACTTTTTCTTCGAGGCTACTGCAACAAGAATCCCAAGTTATGGGATGAACAGATACCCTATGCAAAACATGCTTACAATCGAGCCTTACATTCCTCTACTTAGTGTTCACCTTTTGAGACATGTTTTGGGTATTTTCCTAATGTCCCTTTATACTTGATGTATGGGAGAGATGTCGATTTAAATGAAGAAAGAAATGAAGACAGAGCCCACAAATTCATTCAGAGGATCCAACAGGTACACCAAGAAGTCAGGAAATAGTTGGAGAAAATTAAATCACAAGATAAGGCTCAGCATGACAAACACATGGTTGATCATTAGTTCCAGTTTGGAGACCAGGTATGGCTTTAGATCAACAAGGAGAGATTGAAGGGTGAAGGCAAGAAACTCAAGCCCATCAGTTATGGACCCTTCACTATTTTGGAGAAAAGTGGTACCAATTCTTTTTGCCTAGATCTTCCACCTTATATGAAGATCTACTCAGTTGTAAATGTGGAAAACTTGAAACTTTTTGAGCCGCCCATGATCATGGATCAGGGTGAGGAAGTTTCAATACCTTCAGTTGATGAGTTTTCTCCTGAGTACTTGGATGAGTTGAAGGAAGATATCATCTTGGATAGAAGGACAAGGACTTCACGCAAGGGTGATGTTGATTATCTTCGAGTGGGCTTAAAGGGCACACATCCAAGGAAGGCAAAGTGGATTGAGAAGGACAAGCTGAGGGAACTCTTCCCTCACTTATCTATTGATTGATGAAATATTTTGGTGGTCCAAAAAGCTCTCAGTGGGAAGTCGTGATCCAAAAAGGATTTAGAGAAGACTAAGGATAACTCATAATTCACAGAAGCAACTCATGAAGCTTAAGAGTAGCCTCAACAGACAGATAAAGGGAAAAAAATTCAAATTCCTCAAAACTTAGTGAAATTGGCATCATCGTGAAGAGTGCGTCGCAATATTTCCAATGACGTAAATGACTCATCAAACAGAGTTATAGATCAAAAGATATTCGTGGTCAAAGTTTTGGTCAACCTATCCCAGCCAACAGGGATGAGTTAGCATCTGTACCACTGACGTCAACATTAGTACGGATGGTGTCAGTGTCTGTATAGTGTACGTGGAACACATAGAGGGTGACACGTGTCATGCTGACATCAACATGACGTCAACATGGTGACATGACAACACCAAAGGCTGCCACATGTCACTCATTTTCGTCATTTTCTGGTCAACATGTGGACCAATGAGGAAGTGACATGTAGCAAGCCGTACGTGATGTGGAAGATACGTGGCAAGTTGACGTGATGGGTAGATGATGTGGCATGATGACTGTACAAGTGGATGACGTGGACCAATAGGTGGCTGCCACGTGGCAGTGGGAAAATTCCCAATGAGGGCCAGCTACCAGAAATCCAAAAATAAAAAGGGGTTGGATGGCGCCAACCCCCAATCCACCAAAGTTAGTCGTATTCTGCCATATCTGGTCAGCAACAAACAATCCACTAGCGATATTGATAAACTTAGCGGAGAATGTGTTATGGTTAAAATAATAAGCCAAAGGGAGGAGGCATGCGGGCTTGACCTTGGGACCTCCCCCAACAACTCGCCCTTAATACATATCCACCAACCAATAGGCCAAACGACCATGTTGGTTAATTCGCCCAGATTTTTCATTTAAAAACTGACCTTTTCTACTGCACAGGAGAGGAAGGCACGCACACCAGTCCGTACTGGGTATGGATTTTTTTTTTTTGACGAAAACGGATAATGGTATATTAATATAAAGGCAGTGGCTGAGCCACTAGTTCTAATACATCTTTGAGTACAACTATACTTAGCCGAGTACCTTTCTGGAGGTTCATATGGCCTTCCAGTGAGGGATTTTTTGCAACTTTATTTACATCCATGGCTTCTATACAAAATGCCAATTTTGCTGGGTTGTTGTCTTCATCAAAATTCTGGCTGGAGGCTGAGTTATTTCTTTGGCTGTTGGTTCTAGTCACTATTCAGCTTGGCCATTTTATCTTCAAGCTGGGCTATTCTTTCTTCAAATTCCTCCTTAGGGCTCTTCAGCTCCTTATGTAATTTCCCAAGCTCTATGGTAATTCCGAATTTGAGGGTGTTGAGGTCCCCTTCCAGCTGCTCCATTCGCCTTCCTACCTCTTCATCCAAGTTTTGAAGAAAGTCGAGCTGGTAATTCAGCATCTGCTTCAGCTTTTCCAACGCTTGATCCATCACATTCATCCTCGCTTCTATGGTCGGCTTCGCTTCCGAGCTGGTCGCCATCCTCTCCTCTTGTGTTTCCTTTCCTCTCTGTTCACTGACTCGCGCCCTCTGCATTCTTCTCCTCTCTTCTTCTGGCTTGGTTGTTGCTATGTGAACTTGATGGGGAGGGGTTCCCCCTTTCTTATGGTGCTGCCCCTATCCTCTGCGCGAATCTGAGGCTTGATTTCTCTGGTCAGAATGGTATGGGTTGTCTGCTGCTTGGATCCCCTCCTTATCTAATTTACCTGCCTCATGGGGATTGCGATGTCCCTTTTGTCCCCCTTTCTTGTCCTTTAGTGCCAGTGCTGATGTTGTTTGGTTGTTGTCCCATCCCCCTCTATTTTCCATTTCTAGCACATGCCTTTGCAAATCCATGGTCTCTTTTCCTTGACTCATGGGACATCTGCTTTGATCATGGTTCCATTTAAGTGCATGACCCTAGCTTTGAGGCAGGCTCCGTTATTTGCCTCATTGTCTACTCTTCCATTTAACTTCCGCAGAACGTGATAGATTTTGAACTTCCAGAGTTTTCTCAGGAGAAGGTGTATCTTGTCCAAGAGAGGAGTGGTGGATCAAAGCTTTAATTACTACCCTGGAGTCCCCGACTATTACCAGCTCTTGAATGTTACTACTGATTGCTTGGTTAAGTCCTTGCCATAGTGCTAGGGCTTTAGCTCTGTTATTGGTTTCAGTTCCTAGTCCCCAAGTGAATCTCAGAAGAGTTGTGCCATTTGGACTTTCAATTACCCCCCCTCCTCCTGCCAGGCCCGGGTTTCCTTTAGAGGCTCCATCAAAGAACATAATGTGGTTTTGCTCCTTTGCTTTCCAATTATCAAATTCTTGTTCATTTTATCTGAGTTCCCAGGGGACCTTATCCTTGGGAGGGGAATTATCCTTATCGATGCTTTGGATATTAAACTAGGTCAACCATTGTTCATTTTCCTCCCCTGGTGCTCTGGCTCACTTGAACTGATTGTGGTAAGGGGCATTTTCCCCCATGAAGGCCTGGATTTTGGTTGCTACTTGTCCAGGGGTTCTTTTGCTTTCTCTGAAGAGTCTGGGATTTCTTTCCAGCCATAAACCCCATAGAGTAAACTTGGGAAGCATTTTCCATAGAGAAAAGGTCTGGCTGCTTTTTTTTGTATGAAACGGGAAGTTGGAGGCCTAGTCTTGGAGTAGGCTACTTGTATCAGCAGAGATAACTACTCCACTTTGCAATCCCATTGCTCTTGTCTAGAATTCCTTGGAGAAATCATAATTAATGAGGAGATGGTCTATTGTTTCTTCTGACTTACTGCAGAGTGGGCACCTATAGGGGCCTTCCCAGTTTCTTTTTCTGAGATTTTCTCCCGTTAGTATACTTTTGTGAGCCAGTGTCTAGACGAACATGTCTATTTTAGGGATGGTTTTGGAGCTCCAAATCGCTTTCCAGATTCATGGATTAGGAGGGGCATTTGGGATGGATTTTAAAAGGTGGTATCCTGTTGCAGTCGCATAGGCGCCTGCATTCGTTCCCCAACCTCGTTTGTCTTTTCCCATTTTCTTTAATGGGGCTTTTCCTTGTAGGAAGAGCTTCAGTTCTTTCCATTCCTCTGCCAGACCATGCGGGAGGTTGTCTATTTCCCACCCTTGCCACATTCCATTCTGGTTATTCCCCCAGGTGGAGATGCCCCAAAGAGAAGATAGTCTTTGAGTTTCCATCCAAATTCTGAGTCGTGTCAAGTCCTGCCTCGATTCAATAGGGGTGTGTCCCATGATTGAGTCCTGCCAAATTTTGTTTTTTTTCCCATTCTTCGGCACCCAAGTAAGATTATATTTGAAATGTGGCATTGACTTTTGACAAAGGGCGAAGATAGTGGAACCTCTTTTCTCCGGACTTGGGTGATTTAAACATATTTCCCTTGGGCCCTTGAAGTACTTTTTCCAGAGTGCTTTTTTGCTCCATGTTAGCTTCCCTGTTATTAGATTCCAGAGTATCTTTGCCCCAAGTGCCAGATTTTGCATCCACACATTTTTGAAGTTGAGTCCCCCTTCCAGGATAGGTCTAGAGATTTTCTCCCAGCTTATGAGGTGAAGCTTTCGTCCTGTTTGTTTACCCCCTTCCCAAAGGAACCTTCTTTGCATTGTTTCAATTTTCTGAATGATGGAATTAGGGGCTAGGAGCAGAGAGCTCTGATAAATTGGGATGCTAGCCAAAACTGCCTTGATGAGAACCACTTTTCCCGCTAGAGTTAACCATTGTGCTCCCCAAGATGAAATCTTGTTCTTAATTTTTTTAATCAGCAAATTCCAATGGGAGACTCTTGAGGCAGCTTTAAAGATCGGAACTCCAAGATATTTGAAGGCCTCCCATTTGGTACTCCCTTCAATTTCCAGAGTCCTGGTGATTCCCAACATTTCTTTTGGCATTACATTCCATCCATAGATTTTTCTTTTGGTGTAGCTTATAACACTGCCTGAGATTTCAGTGAACGTTTCCAGTTCAGACTTGAATTTTCTTGCTATTTGCTGGTTCGCTCCTCACAAGAGCAAGGTTTCATCCGTGAACTGGGCATGGTTTATGTCCTTTACTCCTGGAGCTATTCTTAGTCCATGCACGCTGTTGTGGTTCTAGGAGTGTTCCAATTGAAAGCTTAAAACTGAGGCCTAAATTGCATAAAGGAGGGGAGAGAGGGGGCAACCTTGCCTCAGCCCCCTGGTTGCCTGAAAGGACTTTGTGACCTTTCCATTCACAAGAGGGGCTATCCATGGATGGCCAATACAATCTTGGATCTAGCTTACAAAGTTTGGGGAGAATCTAAATTGTTCCATTACCTTGAATAAAAAACTATGTCTAACTCTATTAAAAGCGTTTGCTAGGTCCAGTTTGATTATCATACCTTTGTCCTTTCGTCGGATGCTTGAATGAAGGGCCTCTTGAACCATGATTAGATTGTCAGCTATGTGCCTACCTTTGATTAACCCTCCTTGGTTCTCTGGGATAATTTGGGGTAGAATTTCTTTGATTCTATTGGCTATGACCTTTGTAAGGATTTTGTAGCTGGTGTTGCAGAGGGAGATCGACCAGAATCTGCTGAAGTTGGCTGCTCCTTTTTCTTTTGGGATCAGTGCTAGAAAGGAAGAGTTCGTTCCCCCTCACAATTCGCTGCTTAATTGGGACTTCTGGACCATCTTTGTTAGGTCTGATTTTATTGTGTCCCAAGAGTGCTGATAGAATCGAGTTATGAATCCATCTGGTCTTGGGGCCTTGTCTAGGCTCATCTGATCCAGTGCCTCCTTTATTTCTTACTGCGAGACTTCTTTGGTTAGCCTAATGTTAATATCTTCCTCTATGAACTTTGGGATGAGACAAAGCGGGTAATTCTTGGGGTCTATCTCGGTCCTTTGCAGCTCTGTGTAGAGGGTCTCGAAGGTTGCCACTGCTTCTTCTTTTATTCGTTCTGGGTCAGTGATTGTTTGGTTTTGGTTTTGTATTTTTGTAACATTTTTAAAGTATTTTCTGGCTTCAGCTTGCTTGTGAAAGAAGCTTGTGTTTTTGTCCCCAGCTTCCAACCAAAGACTTCTGGACTTCTGTCTCTAGTAGCTCTCTTCCTCCCTACAGGCTTTGTGCCAATGCCGTTGCAGAGAGTCTTCTTTTTGAAGGCATTCTTGGGTGACTTCTTTATTTTCCATTTCTAGCTGGTGTGTTTCTAATTTCTTTTGAATTTCTTGCCTAGATTTGGCTGGGCTTGGCTGTCCTTTTGCTCACGCTTTGAGGGTTGTCTGTAATCTTCTTAGCTTTTCTTCCCACACATAGAAGGCTGAGCCTTTTACTTTGCCATTCCATACTGTGTGCACTAATTTCTGGAAGCCTTTGTCTTGGATCCAGGCTGGGCTAAATCTGAAAGGAATGGGCCCCTGAGAATTGTTGCTTAAAATTTCTAAGAGGATTGGTTTGTGGTCTGAGATACTATGGGGAAGGATTGTTGAGGTGGTATTGAGGCCTAACAACAGGTAGGAACTTTGTACTAGGAATCTGTCCAATCTGGCAGCTATATGCCCCAGACCTACCCTTTTGTTTGACCACGTGTATCCTCCTTTGGTAGGCTTGACGTCTTCAAGATCCCAGTCTGACATTAGATCTTCCACCCACTCTCTTGCTGGGTCTCTCACTATAGAGCCTCCTTTCTTTTCTCCTTGAGCTAGGGTCACATTAAGGTCTCCCCCTAGGATGATATTATCTAAATCATTATGCTGTAAATAGTCTTTCAACGTCTCCCAACACTGTTGCTTTTCCAATAAAATTTGCGGAACATAAATATTAAAAAGGCTTACCAGTCTATCTGTGGCTTTGTGTAGGAGTTTGGTGTGGATCCAGTGCATGGTCGAGTCTGCGCTTATTAGTTCAAATTTGTTTGTGTTCCACACGGTGCCTAACCCTCCTGAGGCTCCTCTTGCATTTTCTGCGGTTCCTTGGCTATTTCTCCAAACTACCTGCATTGTTTTGAGTAGTGCTTGGCTATCCATTTCGGTCTCTTGAAGTAGTATTACATCTGTTTTCGAGGTTCTTATGATGTCCTTTAGTGCTTCTTCCTTTTTTTTTCTTCCGAAACCTCTACAGTTCCAGGAGGTTATTTTCATTAGTGTCATTGGGGGGAGGATTGGCCTCCTTGGGGGGCCTTGGAGTGCTTCCTTGTTTGCCTTACACTTATCAACTACCTGATTGTTGGCTGTGATCCTTTTAGGACATCTCTGTAGGTTTCTTTATCTCTTTCTTCTTTTTTAGATTTTCTGCCTCTTCCTGTTTTCTTTGGTGTGGCTCTAATATTTGTGGGATCTTCTTCCTCACTTTCTGATGATACTTCCCCTTCCTCTATTTCGGGGCTTGCTTCCTTTATTGGGGAGGAGATTCACTATTCTTCTTCTTCTGTCGATCCTTGGTTCCCTTCGACTTCCTGGATCTGGTTTCCATTTGTTTCTTGTGTTTGGATCTCTTCCTGCCCATTCTCTTCTCCTTTTTCTTCTGGTTCATCTTGAACTAGTATCCTGAATGAGATTTCTTCTCCTTTGTCATCCTTATTGCTTCGATCTTTGCTTTTGGTCGGGCTTCCTCTTTCCAATCTTGGGCCTTTGGATTTGAATCTGGTTCGTCCTCTTCTTGGTTTTTGCCAACCTTCTTCTCCTACTTTTTCCACTGCTTGTGCTTTAGGGCAGTTTCTCATGAAATGGCCGTATTCATGACATCCCCTACACTTGAACGAAAGTTGCTCATAATCCAATTTCTGATAGTGGAACCAGTTTMCTACTTGTAGCTTTAAAGCTTCTGGAAAACCTACCTCTAGATCTACTTCCACACAGATTCGTGTGCAGGAGTATTGACCCTTCAGATCCGCTCTATATATGTAATGGYCCAACCCATTGCCTATTGCTTGAAGTGAGGTGGGATTCCAGCAGTGGATTGGTAGGTTCGACAATCTGAACCAGATTGGGACATCTTTGGGGACTTCTGAGGCTGGATCGAAGCTTGGTGTCCAGCGATTTAGATACAGCCCTTGGGTGCTCATGAAATACGGGCAGTTCCTAAAAATGAGATCTCTGTCCTCCTGGGAAATAAACTCAAAGATAAAAAAACCCCTTCCGACTGCATAGCAGGTTACACTATTCTTTATCAGTGGTCACCAATTCCTTTGTATCCAGTTGTCCATGGATCGGGCTGAGGGCCAGAGTCCCATGAATTGCCCTACCAGTCCTCGCTCTGAAAGGGATAATGCGACCTTCATAGGCTGATCCAGTGGGAGTTCGACCTCAAGAATTGAATCGAGTTTCTTTACGAAGCTTGGAGGGGTGTCAGTCTGGTGCTTCTTTCCACAAGCTTCAATGAGTTTGCGGAATGAGGTGGTAGGAGAGGGGGGGGATGGAGGCCCCCCTCCTCCCTAAGAGGCCATCGCGCAACTGTAGCATAAGCAGGAGGCTCTAGGGTTTCAGCGTGCAGCCAACCATCCCGTCAACTGAGAAAAAATGTACTGGGTATGGATTTCAATGTAGGAGTACTATCATTAATGCAAGGTGCAGGCACGCAAACCAAGACATAATTTCTCAAGGGGCTGAAAGTGCCAGACTTAGATCGAGGTATGGAGACAATCATTTTTGGGTAATTCGACACCACAAATCCAATGGTATTGTTTGTTTTCTGATTTGAGCAAAGCTTCTGTAGCTTAACTCTGGAATGAGGTATACTTATGTATTTTGTCAAATTCTTTTGCTGAGTTAATAAAAAGGTGTGCCCATTTGAGAGCAAGACTCGAAGACGTAGTCCACCAGGGACAAACTCCATTATCAAGTTTTTTGTGTTTAGATCTGATGCATATGTATCTTCATTATTGATTTATTCCTTCTTTATGGTGCACTTCATTTTATGCTAATTTAATACAATTCTTTAATAAGTCACCTCGATGAAAATATCCCGGATCACTTTGGTACTTTAAATTTGTATTTAACTATTTAATGAAGAATTACTCAAAACTCTGTGCTTTGGATGACAATAAAATTATTAACTAAGTCAAGTTACACCTCACCTTTGCAAAGCTTAGGGTTATACTTATGTGAATGATATAGGGAAGTGAAGTAATTCTTGTTCTAAAGAACATATTTTTGTACTTTTTTTTTGGAAAGGAAAAAACATTAAGCACAAGTATTTATAATTGGGCTTAGTCCCACGTTTGTAAACCTAAGGTTTCGCCCTTCTTTAGAAAGGAGGGAAACACCCTAAGCCCACATAAGTAAGGTCCCATTGCATTAGTCAACTAAACAAGTTCCTATCCTAATGAATTGGTGTAGATACACCCCTTATTCATTGGATTTTTTATATAATGAGTACTATTTGATCCCCACAACACCACTCACGGATCTTAAAAGAACAAGATTTAAACTAGGGCTTGGAGAAATATATGGAGAAGTTGTTGTAAATTGCTCTTGTAGAAGAGTGTTCCAAGAGATTATTATGTTGAAGGAGTTACAAGAGGGAAACACACTAGCTTTGAGCAACTTACACAAAAACAAGCAAAACCATTTTATATTCTATGATACAAGCCCTAAATCTAGTTTAAGTGAGTACGATAAAAAATTTCTAAGTCTACTTGATTGATTCATTGAGAGAAATCAAATGCATTCAAGTAAAAACATCAATCCAACTATAAGCATATATTGGCATGGAGAAAATAGATTCCATTAACAAGAAGAAAATATTACATCCATAAGATCATACCTTTGAGTGATGAGATGGCTCCAAATCTCTTCTCCTTGGGGTCCATTCCTCTTAAGGCTCTCTCGAGTCCAATTATGTTTAATCTTTTCAATGATCCTCCTCTTCTTGATCTTCCATGAGCAAATTGGGCAAGTAGAAGCAAAGGTGCAAATTGGGAAACTTTTTGAATGACAAGAAGAAAGATCAGACTCAAAGTCACATGATAATAAGTTTGGTATGCACATGACCAATGTTATGAATCCCATGTGAAGGAGGACTTCTCGATCCTTTTATGGATTTTACATAAAGAAAAGTTCCATGTTCTAGAGGATTCTTGGAATATCTATGCTTTGGTGCATTAAGGCAATTAAAATTGATTCAATCAACTTCAGTGCACACAATGATCAAGTTTGATTCCATCAATCAAGATCGTGTGAGGTTTAGCCTGTTATGAGCATGACCACACACTTCATGAAGGATCAAGAATGCATATCAAACTAATCAATTAAAGTGCACATATCTAACATCTCGTACATTTATTCAATCCCATAATCCATGGACCATGTGACATTGCGTTCTGGGCTCATGACTGTTGGGGAAATTTCTATTTTCGGCACACTAGTTCAGTGGGAGTTAACTGACTAGTTATATTTTAGACTTTATAATATTAGACCATCACTATTATACATGCATTCCTAATTATAGGATGTCATTGCCTATATGAGTGAATATCACTCACTCATTGATAAGATAATAATATGCATTGATTCTCGTTCTTCATTGTGTATCTCACTTCCTTTTCTTAATAAGTTTTGTTTGTGCATGCTTTAGCTAGATATCCTGTGCAGGTTTCCATGAAACACTGACATGGTATCAGAGCTATGTTGCTTGGAGTAAGTCAGACAAGCCAAAGAATAAGGAAAATCGGGGTTTCGACGAGCTAAATCCGTGGTCGTACCTTTCAACATTTATTTCTCCAAAAATATTAAGTTTTTTAGGAAACGATCCACATAGGAAGTAAATCGACCCATTCTACAAGTGGGTTTTCAACCGTTTGGTGAGATTCCTCACCGTTTGCTCAGAAAGTAAGTCAAAATATCATCTCTTGAACCTGATACGAATTTTCACTTAAAGTGCCCTTTCTGCCGTGATTTCTTAATTTTTCACTTGGAGATTGAGAGTAAGTTTTTAGGGATTCTTAGAAACAGTGGGAGAGATGGATATGAAAACTATTATACAATCAAACTTAGTGGTAATCCTCACACCATACAATTATTTTGATTGGAAGCCCAAGGCAGAATTCCAACTCAAAAGGAAAGGACTATATAATTTGATGATGGCGACAGAAACAGAACCTACATCAACGATTGAGAAGATGATATGGGCGAAATGTAAGGATGAGGCCACATGACTACTTCTTGAGTTAATCTCCATTGATCTATGGTTTCATGTTGCCACATGCAAGACTCCAAACAAGATTTGGATCACCTTGGAAGGACTCTTTGGAAAGCAGGATGAGATGCGAGGTCATATGCTTGAGGTAGAGTTGAATACCTTAGACCCTAAAAGTTTTGATAATATACATGATTTATTTACTAAATTTAAATCTTTGATTTTGAGCTTGGGTGAATGTGGTATTGACAAGTCTACATAAGAGAAACAACTTATTCTAACAATCTTGGCCAAGCTAGGACCATAATACAGTGTATATGTCTCCAATTTCCATTATGGCAGATGTCTTTTTGGAACAAATTGGAAAATGCCTACGCTGGCTCAGTTCATTGAGTCTCTTACACCAGAGCAGACAAAACTCATACAAATGGGCCTCATGAAAGATCCCAAAGCACATGCACTCACCATGCATGATAGAAAAGGGTCATACAATGAAAAATCGAAGCAGAAACGAAAGGAGTTATTACATCCAGTGTCAGAGGGATATTCCAAACCCTTAAAGGATTCTTCAGGTTCCAAAGATTATTCAAATTCCAAAGGGAAGAAGAAGAAGGGAAAGCAGTGCACATATTGCAATAAACCGAATCATGAAGAATCTACATGCATGAAGAAACATATCGATCTTATGGCACAGGCACTTCAGCAGAACAACCTTGGAAACTTCATTCCAGAGGGAGTCAAGAAGCAGAAGGAAGAAGATATTGCTCCTAAGAAAGGTAATCATCATGCTCTGGTTGTAATTAATTCCTCATTTGATTCATGGATTATAGATTCTGGTGCATCCCATCATATGGTAGCAAAATATGAAGTTTTCTCTTCTTTGAGTCCATGCTCAAGACCCCCTATTCTCATGGGGGATGATACTCCAGTAGCAGTAGCAGGAGAAGGGAGAGTGGAACTCCACAATGGCAGTTTTGAGAATGTTCTACATGTTCCAAAGCTTTCTACGAATCTGCTCTCAGTTTATCAGATCACTCAGAAAGGTAAAAAGGTTGAATTTACATCAGATTCAGTTTCAATAATTGACATGCATGACAATTCCATCATTGCAATTAGTGAGGTGGATCACAAGTCAAGGTTGTATAAATTCACTAAGTTTTATGGAAATGAATCCTCTATTCTACTTACACATAAGGAGAGTACTTTGCATGCACCTTCAATGCAACATGCATATACTCTTGTGCTTCCATCAGTTTCAAACATCAGAGATGATTCCATACACTCAGATTTTGTACATGGAAATAAGCAAGTAGTGCAACCAGATAAGAAGCCAGTAATGAAGCTTCAACAGATGCCCAAGAAGGCACAGTTCACAATTCAGGCATCAGGCAACCTTGCAGGGAATCCATTGGATTCGAGGAGGACCCAATCTCATCATGAGGATCCTTCTCATGTATTTCCAGCTTCAGAACCTGCGATGCCCATGCATTTCTATATGGTTCAATCTACTGATCCACAGACCTGCAATAGGGTTGTGGGAAATCCATTATGGAAAGCATCCATGTAGAAGGAGTATGACTCACTCCTACAGAATCAAACTTGGAATCTGGTTCCACTTCCATCATAAAGGAATATTTTCAGGTGCAGATGGGTCCACAGGATCAAGAGGTACAAGGCCCGACAGTTTGCCAAAGGACTTCAGTGAGCAGAAGTTTCAGACTTTGCCAGATCATCTTGTAGTGAAGAACACAGTTGCCTAGCAATTGCCATTTTCTTCTTTTGATACATCGTCTTTTGAGGGGGGGTTTTGTTCCCACGTGGTTTTCCCTGTTTCCTCGTTTTTATTCAGTGTTCATTAGTTGCATTGTACATGAGTACCTAAAATGGCCTAGTAGCCGAGACTCATTTTTTACTCCATAGTGATGTTCAGGGGGGGTGTTGGAGAAATTTCTAATTTTGGCACACTAGTTCAGTGGGAGTAACACTAGTTCAGTTGGAGTTAACTGACTAGTTCTTTAGAATTTCTAATCTTAGACCATCACTATTATGCATGCATTCCTAATTATAGGATGTCATTGCCTATATGAGTGAAGATCACTCACTCATTGATAAGATAATAATATGCATTGATTCTCATTCTTCATTGTGTATCTCTCTTCCTTTTCTTGATAATCTTTGTTTGTGCATGCTTTAGCTAGATCTCCTGTGCAGGTTTCCATGAAACACTAACAATGACTACTTGGTACATGCAAGATAAAGTCCCATGATAACATATGCCCCTTAATGCATGAGTTAAGAGGAGAATCGCATGGCATAGATACATTATGTTTAACCTAGGGATGAAGTCACTTGTTGGATAGAGGACAAGGAAACCACTTGCAAATACACCAAAAGGTAAGATAATCGTCATTTCTTTCATATGTTGAGATTTTGAATGCTCATGCATGAAAGTACATTAATAAAGTGGTTCATAGCTCAACAATGAGAAGGTCGTGCCAAAGCACATCAATTTCTCAATGCATAATAAATACATCCTCCAATATCAATGGTATAATGTTGACAAATTTGTATGGGACAAAAATGAAGAAGACAAGGCCCCAAAGTTGAAAATGGGCATGGAAATGTGAGGAATTGAAATGCCGATTGAAAAGATCACCAAATAAAGGATTCCATCCTATGTTAAATGAACCAGACATGTTTGAGGTGTTCGATAGACTTTAGAATATAATAAAACCGCTAAAATTATTCTCCCTATGTGATGAGCAGTAGAAGTCGAACTCAATAGAAACCATTCAATTAGAAATCAATGATTAAAATTCCTATCAAATACAAGGAAACACATCGATAATGAAAATGGGCAGCAAGGTTCTAATACGATCATAATCATGTAAATAAAATTATTTAAAGTCAAACACTGAAAAGGAACCATTCAATGAGGAACTAGTTATGATAATCGATTGTTGAATGAGAAAAAAAACACCAATAAGAAATGTGGAGCCCAAGGTACCATGCCTATAAATGTAGTATACCTATGGAGGTAATACAAGGTACATAAAGAGTGCTATATAAAGAAGTATAAGCAATGTATTGGAGCATAGTGAAGTATATTAATAATAAATAATAATAATCTAATTTTAAGGTCGCGACCAAGCCAGACACCGAATTGGTGTATGAAACCCCCTTGTTTGTGGGACAAGCAACCCCCTCTATGCAACAATTTCACTGCTAAAGTCTATGGAGTTGTACATACCCTACCCCCCTGTGGATTTGAACATATGACCTCTTAGGAGAAAATACATATTCTTAACCATTATGCCCATTCAAGCTATAAATGTATCAAGCATTACTTGAGGAGTGCAGTCCTTCCATAAGGAATAATATATGATGTTACCCTACCTCAAGGGTTTTATCTCTATTTCTTGTGTCCATTATTTTGGTGGATGATTTGAGTTTATATATGAAGTTTTATTTTCATATTTATCAAGGCACATAACATTTGGTATTAGATCTCTTTCTTCGGCCAAAGAAGGAAGAAACTTTTCTTCTTTTTGCAGATTTTTTCAAGAAAAAGGGTGGTGGTGCACTTCATATTAAATTCTGAAACATTTTGAGCAAATTTTTCATAAACAAATTGGATATTTGAGTTCTTATTGGAAACATACCCAATTTAAAAAAAAAAATCGTCCAAAATGGAGTTTGGAAAGTGAAGTTATTGACTTTTTAAAATCAATAATTTTTCAGGGTTTTTCTGGAAACAACCACACCATTTGCAAAGTAAGTTATAGTTTTTGTTGAAGATTTACTCCAAGAAAGATTAATTTTACAGGGAACTATATTGGCCCTAACACCGAAGAATACATAAAATTTATAAAATCTGAAAAATCAAATCACTTGGAAAATAAGGCTAGCTTATAGCTTAATGGATGATGCTTGCATACGATGGGACTCATTGGATTCTACCAAGATGATGGCTCTTTCCAATGAAGCATTTAAAAAAGTACATTTAGATCGGTGGTCTCTTGTTGGAAAAAAGGATACCAAGAGCACCAAGGGTTTATTTTCATGTGGCAACTCAATAATACGGGCTTATGGATGCATTCAACAAGAGAAGGTTATTGTTTCTATTAACCCTAGTTACATGCATGATTTTATCAACGTTAATTTGGATAAAGGGTTGCAAGTACCTGCAAAGAATATTCAAAGCACACAGGTTGAAGGTGAAAATGTTCAAATTTTTAAAGATTTGAATATTACCATTGATAAATATGTGTTGCATTCAGATTTTTATGCTATATATATGGATGATGTGGATATTGTTTTGGGATATCCTCGATGGACTTAGTTGGTACGGTTAATATTAATGTGCAAATTAACTTTCTAAATATTTGGTACAAGAAAAATAAAATTACATTATAGGATATCTCTCTTACTAAACGGGAAGGGCGCAAGGAGGTCCATGAAGAAGTACTTGCAAGGAAACAAATTGTAGCACCTCATGACACATCAATTGATGAGTCTATGGTTGAGTTAGAAGAAGAGCCTATAGAAGCATTTGAAGAAAATCAAAAGGAAGAACATAAAGAAGAAGCTAAGGAACCACATGTTGAAGAGTCCAATCAAGCATAAGCGAGAGCTAAGGTTGATGTATATCACCATCCACACCACAAAGAGAAACAATGATCATCAGGTCAGGGGCATGCACATCAACAAACTTATTATGGACCAACATGGCACCAAAAAGGGCACCAATATAGAAGTGCATGGTGGACTATCAACACTACAGGATACTATCAGAGAAGAGAAACAACCTCATGGTACCAAAGGTGCGACAAGAATCAAGATCAAGATGGCACGACCGTAGTTGGCCATCATGTTCATGTTCCATTAGTATGGATGGATGTTAGTACTTGGTACCACTTGGCTACATTGCTTTCCAGATCATATTGTATGGTTTCTTCCCATGTTTTGAGGATGAAACATGCAAAGAGGGGTGGAATGTAGTATACTTAGGGAGGTACCCAAAGGGAATAATAATATTTAGGTAGTTATGTATTATTATGTATGGAGGCCAATTCTAGTAAATAAGGCCCATGTAATAGTGTGAACACAATAAAGGTGAGAAGGCTTACTAGAAGGTTCCACCTACTAGAATGTTCCTTCTTTAAAATGTTCCTAGGAGATAGAGAGTGCTATATAAAGAAGCATAAGCATTGTATTGGATCATAGTGAAATATATTGTAAATGTATCAAGCATTGCTTAAGGAGTGCATTCCTTCCATAAGGAATACTATATGGTGTTGCCATGCCTCAAGAGTTTTATCTCTATTTCTTGTGTCCAATATTTTAGTGAATGGTTTAAGTTTATTTATAAACTTATATTTTCATATTTATTAAGTCACATAACACTAGATAAAAAATCCTAGAGAAAATGTGTTGTGGTTAATAAGAATAGACTTGTTGGAAGAAAGGTAATCATGAATCCCTTCAACCAACACGAGGTAAGAATATATCCGACGAATAATTAAGACACATACTCAACTCAAGGGAATAAGGCAATTATGAGAACAATGACAAAAGACTTCCCTTGATAGAGAGAAATAATGAAAACATTGACTTAGGAAACAACCACTTCTAAATGAATGTCATGGGGGATGATTTAGCCAAGGTTGGGAAGAAGCCACAAGAGAGTGAACTTTGGTAGTTATGGTGGGTGAATCAAAACTTAGTCTTGACAAACCAAGGAGGTAGATGAAACTCAAATTTTATGATGACCAAGTGGAAGGAAACAAATGAATGAATTAACATGGATTATCTGGTGAAGGGAAACACCAATGGTTAGTTAGACAAGATTCATGGAGGCTTAACAAATTAGCAAAAGTCCCTAACTAAAGTAGTTCATTTATTTCCCCCTATTTTTTTTGTTTTTTATGATTTGTTTTTGGGGATACTTTTAGTTTTCAAATAATTAAATAACCAGGAGAGTAGATAGGTGCTCACATTGCAAGCGACTTGGTCTCAAGCACACAAGAGACTATATGACGAGAAGTAAACAACACAGCAAAAACACAACAATCAATTAATACCCAAGAGCATGCCCCCCTCTAATGGTGATGATTTCATGTAGTCGAGGTAACAAAGACAAAAAAAAAAATCCATGGATGGAAGTAACCAACAAAAAGTAATATGAGACAACAAATAACGAAAGAATGGGTTGGGAGCCCTGATGGGAATCACTAGAAAGAGACGAGTGAGAAAAATGAAGCTCACAATGCAAACTCAGTTTAGAAATCTCATGGTCCTACGAAGGATTCTCCCATGATCATTTTATCCACTGCTTGGGCGAATTTACATCCCCTAGGCGTTTTATTGACCATCTAGGCAACTCTGCTCACTTACCTAGCCAATTTTCCCTTGCTAGTCAATTTCCTTACATTGTTGGGTCGACTTTTGTTTGTTGGTGTTGTGAATGGGTAGAGTTATAGCTGGTTGGTCAGCAAAATTTACCTTCAACAAGAAAAAATAATTAGTAAAAGAAGAGGCTATGGAAGTTGTTGCTACGATTCATTGGATTCAAATTACACAAACAAACAACAACTGAAGAAGCATTTATGTTGATGAGGCGAACAAGCCATATGCCTACCATTTACATATCAAATTCTTCCTTGGTTTGAGATTGGGTTGCTTATATGGTTGGAATCACAAATGTACCCAATCCCCCAACTCAAATTTTCTTTCACTACAATGTTGTTTTGCTTGTTGCTTCATCCTATTCTAGGCCATTGTAGGTTTTATTTAACCATTTACAAAGTTTCTTGAGTCTTCTCAGTATGTGAGTCTATTTCCTATACTTTAGAATGGTATTGCAAATAAGATGTGATTATAAGAGATGGATATTCATTAAGATCTTGAAATGGAGACATCTTAGAAGTTGTGTGATAGTTCGTACTATATCACCATTCTGCTATAGGAATCCACTTGACCCATTGGGATTGTTTGTTTGACAAATATCAATAAAGGTAACTCTCCAAACATTTGTTCATTGTTTCTGTTTGACCATTCTTTGTGGATGATATAATGAACTCATGGCTAATGTTTTACATGTTATCTTTCATAAATCCTTCCAAACATTGCTTGTGAATTTTGGATCTCTATCACTTACTATTACCTTAGGAAGTCCATGAAGACTACAAATCTCTATCATGAAAAATTCTACCGCTTATCTCGCAGTGTATGTACTTTGAATTCCAAAAAAGTGTGCATATTTATGTAGTCTATCCACAACACAAAAATGTGCATATTTTGTAAGTGTATACTTGACCACAAAAATGACATATTTTGTAATCCTATAATGAAATCCATTAATGTCTCTTATCATCTTTTATTAGGTATGTGTGATGGTTGAACTAACCCTGGAGTTTTGATAGTCTCTCCTTTATTTCTTTGGCACACATTACATTCTCTTACAAATTTTTGGATATCCTTCTTCATCCCTTCGCAAAAACTGTTTTTTAATTCGTTGATATGTTTTAAGTAACCCTGATTGTCCCAACATGGGAGAGTTATGAGACTCCCTTGATGTTTGTTGTTTCAACTTCGATTGAGGGCATACAAATATTGTATCCTTGTATTAAAGGGTTGTTGACGATTAAAATCTCAACGATGAATTCCACCCGCAAAGTATTGTTAAAGCCCTATTATTTAAAACTATGCTAATAATATAATACTAGTAGGTGGGACCCCCTTGTAGATTGGAGGCTCAAAGATAGAGATATCACACTTTTTTCTGTTGTTGTTTTGATGATGCATACACAGTTCTATAGGGTTGATAATGTAGTCTTGGTTTCACATTTTGACACAGTAACAGGTGGATGATACATTTCATGGAATGCTTCTGCAATTCAAAGCATTTTTTTTTATGAAGGGCATGTATTTACAGTTGCTATGATTGTGATCAATTACCTAGCCACATATATACATGAGATATGTTAGCAACATTATAATCAAAACAAGGAAGAAAACCTATGAAACAAACATTAAAGGAAAGGAAGTTATGTTGAGCTATGTTAAAAGGTTATATGCAAATGGAAAAGTAAAAGTGATGTTAGTGCTAATCCTAACTATTATAGTATGGTTGGTTAGTGGCTATGCAATTTTTATTAGATTTGATTTGGGCACATATAACATTGCAAGACATATGATATGGCATAGAACTTGGCAAAAGTTAACATGTGAATGTTTGGATGGCCCATTGGGAAAGGGATATCGTCGCAGATTTCAATTGTTTGGGCATTGAATACATGGTTAATGAAGTGGTGAATGTTTGGTTGTTTTGTACTTAGAATTGAATAGGATAGGAGATGGAAGCGACATGCAGTAAATGCACGTCACTCCATACTCCCCCCATTGATCTTCACCCTAGTATTGTTCCTTGTTGCATTTTCGGTTTGTTGGTGGTTAAGCTCTGCATTTCAGGCACTTGGGAAGAAGAAAGCTCGACCAACTCACCCTTTTAAGCTCTTTGTTACAGGTATGATTCTTTTTCACTCCATCCATGAATTATGCTTTGTGTATGATCAAACAATGGCTCAGTAATGCTTGGGTTTGCATATTCCTGAGAGTTTAAACTGTGTAAATATGCAATATTTCTCTTTGTGATGACTGTAATTCTTTCGGATTACAAACAAAAAAATTGGGCTTTTCTTGTCCTCACTAGTTGCTCTATTGATTTAAAATCATGGTGGGTCTCTGTGGATAATAAGTGAATGGTTATATATAGCTCTGTATTAATGGTGGAGGGTTTTTGTGTATTATCATCGGTTATCCCCTCACAGTCATGAGTGTAACCCTATCCAGTCACATTCGGATTGCCATTCGGTTGCTGTGTATTTTCTTCAACCCAGAGTCATGGTCATGGGCTCATTCTTGTTGCCCTTTCACCAAAGTACCCCAAGGTCTAGTCTTCAGTTGGCCATAACGTTAATATATACTATATGGTTGTGGGCTGATATAAGTTATACCTTGGCATTATGTGTCCTCACTGGTTGTTCGAATTTTAAGGAAATGGACAGAGAGGTTATATCTTTGTGTGGTCTTTGAATAACTCTCACTATTCAGTTAACTTTACCTCTTCTATGCAAGCGTGAAACACACTATGTGCACTGGCTCTTTCTACCCTACCTGACGTTGTTTTCCTCGCTAGCTAACTATTGGTTCCATTGCCTAGGCTGGGAGTAATAAAGAGACCCTGTGGCTTACTATTGTGTCTATATCGAAAGGTATTTCACCCATGGTTGATATGTCTCTGAAGACCTCTAGTTCTCTGTGCTATTGTTAAATAAGCACGCTCTTGATTTTCTCCTTATATTTGTTTTCGATAGAGCCTGATTTTAATATCCCACTATTCTTGCTCCCTTCGGGCATCTTCTTGATTTTCAAATATTGGTTTATCAATGGAGTGGTTATGGAGTTTTTCATCGAGTCCATATCTCGTCTTTCTATGATTAAATTGGTTGAAGGTGTTGATTAATTGGGTTGGTTGTCATTGATATCAACCCTTAAAGAAAGTCCGGTAGTGAATTATGGTAGCACAAAGGTTTGGGTAATGGACCCAAGTTTGTTTGATGGATAATGGTATGACTTTTGATATATTTGCAGGTAAAACCATTCTATATGGATAGTACATGTCATGCCATTCCGGTGGTATGTGGAATGTCACATAACTCCTCACGGTTAGAGAGTTATGGCCATGTGAAGTTGGAGAACCCCCATGAGTCATCTAGAAGCCCAAAAAGGTAAAAGTAGTCAAAGTGTTTGCAAAGAAGAAATTATTTAAATAATAAAGTGGAGTGATGAGTGTACTATAAGTCAAAGAGGATGCAAAATAAATTATTTAAATAATAAAGTTAATGGAGAACTTACTAATTATGGAAAGTGGTTAAGTTAAGTGGACAAGTGGTTATAAGTGGGTTAACCCTAAAATAAGGAAAGTGTTAGAATATAATGGATGTGCTCATTTAACCATAGACAATATCACTATTGTCACCCAACCATAGGCCGAAGCCACCCCCGAGCACCTTAACCTTGACAAAGAATCATTCTGGAAGCAAACCCTAGGCTAGATAGCCAAACAAGATAGCGCACCTCTCTCAGAGGATAGCGCACCAAGCAAGAATAGAAAAAATTGATTAGAAATTCCAAACCTAGAGAAGACCGAGACTATAGACTGGCGACAAAAAATTCTCTAGAACTTGTGCACAAAAATTCCCAACTGCAGTGCGCACAAGTGTGCTACTGCAGTTACGAGAATGCCTGCCAGAATGAAGATTGGCCTCCTTTATTTATACTAAAATTGGCAAACTGCCTTGGTCGACTTCTCATTCTGGGTGCCTATTTACTTAGTATATAATATTTCCTTTAGTCGACTTCTTCTCTTGGAGG
>JASDQU010101700.1:125467-141793 GCA_032191745.1 Picea mariana
GAAGTTTCTCTTCTTTTCACACTTACCTTTTTGATGAGGTTTTCTCTCTTTATTAATGTTATGATCTTCTTCATCATCACTACTTTCATTTTTCACATATGGACACTTAGCAAGAAAATGCCCTATTTTTCCACAATTAAATCATTTAAAGGGAAACTTACCTTTGTATTTTCCAAATCCCTTTTTGAGTTTTCTCACAAAATGTACTTCCTCTACATATAATTCATTATCGTAGCTTTCACTTTATTCATTTTTTCCCCATTAATTTTCTTCCTCGAGGATTTTAAGGATGCTTCTTCCTTTGATGGATTTTATTTCTCTGTCCTCATTTCATATGCCACAAGGATCCCATGCAATTCACCCATTGTTAATGAATAAAGATCCTTCATTTCTTCAATGGTGGAAAATTTGGCATCAAATATTAAGGGGAGTGGCCTTAACACCTTTTGTACAATCATCGGTTCTTTAAACTTTTCATCAAGTCCTCTGATGGCATTGAAAATTTCATCCACATGGAGAAGATATGATGCAACATTTTCTTCGTCTTTCATTTTCAAACTCTTGAACTGTCTTATATGAGTTTGGAGATTTTCCTTATTAACCTTGTCATCTTCTTCATATACATTGTGAATCTTGTCCCAAATTTCTTTTGCTAATCCACAATGCATCACCTTGAAAAAATCGGATTCTGATAGACCACACAAGATGACATTCATGAATTTTGCATTATTTTAACTAGGCTTATTCTTGACCACACGTGTTGGTGGAGTTGTTTAGGATGTATAACCAATTACGACTAATTTCCAAAATATAAAAAATAAGAGCCATTAAATAGGCTCACATTCTTATGCTCTATAAGGCATAGTTTGTTCCATCAAACAATGGAGTCTTGTTTATGGAGAAACCTTCTTGGCCAACCATGTATGATCTTGAGATATAACTTCTAGTGGTTAAACGATTTCAGAAGGAACTTGCTCTGATACCAATTTTTGAGCACTCACTTATTGTGAATTCCTATAAGACAATTTTTTTTACTTTTTCAAACATTCATCAACCAGAAGAAAACAATCACATATGAGATATATTAATTGCATAACATGGAACACAATACTTATGTGAAAACCCTTGCGAGAGAAAAGCACACAAAATCTCTTTATAATCCTTTGTAGGCACCAACCTAGTGGAAACACCAATCCCCACTGGCACAAATCCTGGTAGGCACCAAAATACTCTTACAGATATTTGTAGACACTAATCTAATAAAGACACCAATACCCATTGCTAACCATCAACTTAGCAAGAGACACCAATCTCTTACAGATATTCATAGACACCAATCTATTGGAGACACCAACAACCCCCACCGCTAAGCACCAAGTTAGCTAGAGACACCAATATCTTATAGATCTTTGTAGACATGAATCTATTGGAGACCAATCCACACCGCTAAGAACCAACTTATCAAGAGACACCAATCTATGAGTTGCACAAACCTTCACCGAGTTTGCTTGCTATTTCTTCCTTCACCAGGTCTTCTCACTGCTTCTACCTTTACCAGGTATACTCACTACTTCTTCTTTCAATAGGTCTTCTCACTACTTCTGCCTTTACCAGGTATGACCAAAATTTGAATTTCCAAATGACAACTTCCCAAAGCTTGTTGTTTTGGGCCTCTTCCCAAGAATTAACTTGTACAACATTCCATGTATCCAATTTTTCAAATATTATTTTGAAATTTTTACTTCCGGTACTTTTGTATGTCTCCTCTATTATCTAAAATTTTCACAGTCTAAAGGGTCCCAAAAAAGAAGTTGTTGTGATAACTCTAAATTGACTTGTTTGAAACCGATCTCAGGACAATTAGGAAACCCTAACTTCCACAGAGCATATCTCAAAGGCTGTAGCGAATCAACATTTGAAAGTTTTACCTAAAGTGCTTCTGACTATCTCCTCTATTCTATAAAAAATTCACAGTCTGAAGAGTCCCATAAAAGAATTATATTGAAAATTCCAAATTGACCTATTTGAAACTGATTTTAGGAGCATTGAAGAACCCTAAATTGCACTAAGCATATATTAGAAATTGAAACGAACCAACATCTAAATTTTTTATCTGAGGTACTTCTATATGTATCCTTTGTTCTGTAAACATTTTTATAGTCTGATGAATCCCATAAAAGAATTTATAGTGAAAATGCCAAATTGACTTGTTTGAAACCAATTTCACAAGAATTCAGGAACCCTAACTTCCACAATGAAGATCTATGAAAGTATAGTGAACATCACAGGAAATAATTTGTAGTGAAAGTGCCAAGTTGACTTTTTTGAAAATGATTTCAAGAGCATTTAGGAACCCTAACTTCCACAGGGCACATCTATTCAAAATTTCAAGGTCAAAAACATCCCAAAACATAAGTTATCATGAAATGCCAAGATGAATTGAAACTGATTTTGCAACTCTTCCCTTTTGGAATGATATTCAATCTTTGCTCATCCATTTTTCACACACACACTTTCTCTTTTTATAATTTTTCATAACCCTTCATGAAGGGACATGCCCATTAGTTAAATAATTAATTCCCAATACCATGGGAAAATAACCCAAATAATCCTGGATGGGGTGCCACGTAGCAGACGTAGGCCACACAACCCTCATGCTCCCAACCATAAATATATCCAGTTGTCTCCCTTTACCTCAGTATTGAATGGAGAGCGAACTTAATTATCTATAGAGAAAGGGAGGACAACTACCTTGAGTTTGGTTAATGAAGGTCCCGAGGATTAATGGCAGGATACATGTGCATACATCAGTCATGTCCACCCCGAGGTTATCTATCCCGCCTAGTCCTAGCTGGTATCATTTCTCCTTCAATATTTTCCACCTTGCTCACTCTGAGAACTGGATTACTGTGTAGTGGGTTCTCCTGGCAATAATTCAGTGGTTTTTTCATCCCCTTGGCTCAACCATGTCGAGAGAGAGAGGTAAGTCGAGGCGCAGACCTTCCTGGTACAACTACTCTACCCACCAAAGGCACCTGCATCAGTTGGAAATGGCCCTGTCCATAGCCAAAAACCAACACACAGAGAAGCAATGAAATCCAACGATGGCCTACGTTGAGAAGGAATTTCTAGAGGAACCCATCCAGGTTCCACTGGAATCCATCCTCTTCATTGTCCCGGACGATTTACAGTTTCCCAGCATAAAAAAAGCCAACAAAAGCACCCAGGCTGCCATGGAAGGCACACATGCATTGTTGAGGAGTAATTCTTGACATAATTTCTCCACACGACTCCAAGCGCTACACTCCAGGACACCACCAACAAAGAAGAAGAAGGGGCAGAGGCCGTCAAGGAAGGTGCCACCGACACCACATAGGAGAACCACCCCATAATGGCACCACCACCACTAAATGCAATGCCAAAGTTCAACCCATTTCCCCTAATTCTCTTCATCCCAGAGCAGCTGAAGCTCATCTTTAACCTTAGGAGCCACATGGTAGATCAAATTCATTGGGACACCCTCATCAACAAGAGAATCGACATGCTCTTTGACGCATTCTCGAATGCACCTAATAAGAAATGTTTCCCGACCTATGTGCAACCCTTCGTGCTATAGCCCAATAAAGACACCCTCCCTATAACTTCAGATGACAGACCCCCAGGTGACAATGATTAGTTTCTTATTTTTTGATACCGATACTCTGCATAATTCTTGTCCAGCTCTCTGTACTGGGATTCTGCAGAATTCTAGTCTAGTTTTCTTTTTCCAGCAGTTGTTAGTTTGTTTTATCTTCAAAAGAAAAAACTATCAGGACATACATCCGCCACCTGCTCTGGTTTCCAATTGGTAGGGAAAGTGGCAGATGGATTTTTTGGTTGAAAGTATAACAGGTGGCCACCTGTTCCGATTTCCACTAGTTTGGCAGAACAGGTGGCAAGTTGATGACATGTATCTCTTTTGTACAGTGACAACAAAGTAATAGGAATTACCCCCTTTTTATTTACAAAAAAAAACACCCAAATACCATCGTAAAACACCCCAAACCCATGGGTTTAAAATCACTATTTCACATTCATAAATCAATCTTGGAAATGTTGTGTGCATTGTAGTTCCTTAAATACTTTGATTGACATCAATGAAAATAATTCCGATAGACCCTCGATTCCTTGGACTCACATCCTTCTACAAGAATCCTTGGTTATCCTACACATTAGTGGTAACGATGACTCAACACATGTTATATGACATCATGAATAGTCACGAACACTAAGAAATCTCCATTGTTGTGGAAACACATGTCTCTTCATAATTTTTTTCTTCTAGTCATTAGCTAGGAATAAGTTGTTTGGATTTCTAATCAGTTTTGAAACCATCTTGTAATTGAAACATAGTGGGAAGTATTCCCAAGCATTATTCAAGGATGCATAAGTGTATTTAAGCATGAATAGAACAATGTTATCTAGGTTATGTCAATTTGACCGCTCCATCTTTGTTATTGTAATCATGTTTTACGACTTAGTACACTTGTATTTTGGGTATGACTTATATAATTAAAAGATTGGCATTCTAAAGTGGCTAATCAATACACTGGAGGTTTACCCTTTGGATTCTCCATTATCAATTTCTAGCTTACATCTTCATATGATTAGTATTCTTATTTTGTTTTTTAGTAGATTTTGTTTGAATTTTATTTATAGTACTATTAAACAATTTATATTAATATGGTTCCACCATAACAAATCTTGACCCATTTAGTCAACTCTATTGTCTTCCCTGTGTTTCACTTGGGCATGGTAGATCATTGATATTAGAGACTATTTCTAATAATCAATTTTTATTAGACTAATGATGATGATGATGGTTAACATACACTAAGACCAAATTTGTTAGGGACATAACCTCCCTAACCCCTCACATAGGTAGAATAATATATTTCCATGTAATAAAGGCCAATATTAATAAGGCCTATCAATAAGGAAGAGTAATTCAAATGTAATAAGACCTAACAAAATATTTCGCTTCTAGAAGGATCTTCCTGTAGATTGTTCTTTTGGATAGATAGATTTAGTATAAATAGGAGTAGAGGGTATGAGAAGTTTTGTCTTGGATATTATTGTAATAGAGCTCTGCTCTGCTGGATGTTTCCCCCTCAAAGAGCAAGTGAACATTTCTATCATTAATCAAGGTGCTCTTTCTAGTGTTATTATGGTATTGTTATGGTTATATCATTGTTGTTCTTCCATTTCTAGCTAAAATATTTTTGTTCTACATACTATTTTATATTTGGAATAATACAAGTGGTATCAGAGCACTTTCCTTGGGAGAAAATTGTGGATTATTTTTTTTTTCCAGGGTAGAGATGTATTTTTGTGTCTTAAAGCTACAAAGATCTGTTGTTACGTGTATAAACCCGTGGTCGGGGAGTCATACACGTAGGAAATACAAGTGGTACTTAAGATCACATCCGTTGTACACCCTTGTAACCCCTGTTGGTACCCCTTCGAGTGGTAGCGCATCAGAAAACACATGTATACGGATCAGACTAGATCTCCTGAAGCCTTGAGTAGATAAACCAATCGGTCGCCTGAATTCTATAGTTCCACTGAGAACAACACTTGGGAAGATACTCTCTAGTACCTGGGTAGTCGGGTAGTATGGATAAGGGCACAGTCTAGCCTCCTTAGTTGGTTCCCTAAGATATTGGACCGAGTACTACTATTGGACCCCACACGTATATTAGAGAGTTATAACACAAGGAAAACCCTTGTTTGTAGACACCCTGCATACCCTAACCCTTGGGATGGAAACAAAAACAGAACATACAATATCTATTGTTGTGCAACTGTGGCTCCTGTATTCGGGTTGAGAAGTTACTACACATTTCTTCCTGTTAATAATTTGGCATTTCAACACTAGTATTATTCATATCAGAGTATAACTCTGCACCATTATTTGAGCCCTATCCCATTGGATTCCTCTGTTCTCCCTTATCGCAGTCATACTTATCATTTTTCAACAATTTTTTTTCCCGTGGATCCGACCCCCTCCCAACACCTTTATTTGGGCCTTACCCCATTGGATTCCCCTCGTCGCCCTGATCGTCATGATACACTTCACCCATAACCCATTTTCTGTGTGGTCCCACTCGTCCCTTTTCATTTTCCCTCTTCATCATAGCCCACACCCATAGCCAAGACTTGGAAGCTCGCTTCATTTCCTTGTCCTCTAATTTCACAGAGACCCAATGGGAAGTGTGGTAGATCAGTGCCAATTTTCCCACCATCAATAAAAACATGCATTCCTCCATAGACGCCAAAATGGAAACCATCAAACAGGACCTCCCTACCCAGATTTCATCCTTCACTAGCATGATCTGCGCTAAGCTGAATATCCTTGTAGATATTCCCTCCTCTGACCCACCTTTGCACTTTGAAGGTGAAACTTCCTCTAATTCCTTGACTTTTCAGCCCCATCACTTTCAGCCTGACCTTTGCTTTCCACGTGTGGATGTGAAAAAATTTGATGGTTCGGATCCCACTGGCTGGGTATCTCAAATGGAACATTATTTCTCTTTGTATGACATTATAGATGATTTTTCCAAACTCCGGTGTGGTGTTCTCCATCTAGATGAAGAACGTCGGAAATGGCGGCAATGGAGAAAAAATGCCCGCCAAGGGTATATCGCTTGGACACAATTTGTGGTAGATATTTATGAACACTTTGACACTAACACCAACCATTTAGGTCATTTGACAAAGTTGATACAATTTGGCACAGTGGAAGACTTTATAGCCACTTTTGAGTGATTGGATTTCCCTATAGAGGGTATGTCTGATGCTTTTTTCCAAGAATTTTTTATAAGTGGCCTCAAGGATGAGATTCATGTGCATGTCCTCATGTCTCGGCCTCAGAGTTGGGTTGAAGCTACTAAAAGAGATAAGGAATCATAACATGTTTTCTCTTCTCAAACCTGAAAACCCTCCTTTATTCCTCTCCCTAAACCAGTCACTCCCACTCCTCCTTCCACTCCACTAAAGATACAAAAATTGACCAGTGTAGAAATGGATGAACACCAACTCAAAGGCCTTTGTTATAATTGTGATGACAAATATTTTCTTGGGCACAAGTGTAAGGAAAAAAATATTTTTATGGCCATCTCCGAGGATATTTAGGAAGACGATGTCGAGGCCCCCCTATGGCTGAGTCACCTGAACCCATAGATATGACCCCACCCTCTGACCCTCCCGAAGAAACAAATTTCTATATCCATGTCGTCAATAATTTTCTAATTATGATTGCCAATGGCGGGTCCATGAAATGTGGGGGGAATTGTGAAAATGTGTGTCTCCAAATTGGTTAGTACCACATGAAATCTCATATGCTTTCTATCGACATAGGTGGTTGTGACATTGTGTTGGGTGCATAATGGCTATGGACTCTGGGTCCCATTCTCATGGATTTTAAGGAATTAACCATGCAATTCAACGAGGAGGGCCAAAAATATAAGTTCCAAGGCATCACCGTCGATTCCTCAGAGATCATCAGTTCCCATTGCATGGAAAATCTCCTCAAAAAATGTCATTCTCACATTATTGCACAACTCCATGCCATTCATGCCACTAAGACACCCTCTATGTCTCAAAACATCCAATCCATCCTCTGTAAAAATCAAGTTGTTTTTTCTACTCCCCAGGGACTTCCTCCTTCCCATGTTGTTCATGATCATTCCATTCCCCTTGTCCCTAACAACCTTCCTCCCAATGTTCGTCCCTATTGTCATCCATTTTCCCAAAAAATTGAAATTGATAAAAAACTTCAATAATTGCTCACCGCAGGTGTTATCCATCCTAGTACAATCCCTACTCTTGTCCTCTGGTCATGGTCCTTAAGAAAGAAGGCTCTTGGCGCATGTGTCATGAATTCCGCGCCCTCAACTAACTCACCATCAAAGACAAATTTCCCATTCCTGTCATTGATGACCTCTTGGATGAATTGAGTGGTGCCCAATTCTTTACTAAACTTGATCTTTGTTTTGGATACCACCAGATACGTATGAACAAAGCAGACATTCCTAAGACAACATTTCAAACTCATGAGGTCCACTATGAGTTTTTGGTCATGCCCTTTGGCTTTTGTAATTCTCCCTCCACTTTCCAAAGCCTCATGAATCATGTCTTCTGTCCTTTTCTCCATCATTTTGTCTTAGTCTTCTTTGATGATATCCTCATCTATAGTAAAACCTAGACAACCCACATGTGGATCGATTTCTACATCTACTCTCTCAGCACCAACTTTTCCTCAAAAATCTAAATGTGATTTTGGTGCCTCAGAAGTCGAGTACTTGGGTCATATTGTTGGCAAGAAAGGTGTCAAGGTGGATCCTAAAAATATTGAAGCTATGCAAGATTGGCCTCACCCAAAGACTCCCAAAATCTTGTGTGGATTTCTGGGTTTAATAGGCTATTATTGCAAGTTTTTTAAGAATTATGGAAAGATTGCGACACCTCTCACTGCTCTCCTTAAAAATAATTCTTTCACAGTTGATTAGTCATTTTAAACCTTGAAGGTGGCCATATGCACCACTCCAGTCCTAGCCCTTCCTGATTTCACAAAGACCTTTGTCCTAGAATGTGATGCTTCCGGGAGAGGAATCAGAGCAGTCCTTATGCAAGATGGTCAGCCTTTGGCCTCTACCAACAAACAACTATAAGAGAGGCATTTGTGCCAGTAAATCTATGAAAAGTAAATGTTGACTATTGTGCATGCAGTGGATCTTTGGTGCCCTTATCTATTGGGGCAGGGATTCCAAATTAAGATAGATCATCAAAGCCTCAAGTATTTTCTAGAACAATGTCTTTCGTCCCCAGAGAAACAAAAATGGGTGACTAAGCTCTTTGGATATGATTATGGGATCATTTAAAAGAAAGGCAAAGAAAATGTGGTTGTTGATGCACTCTCAAGAGAATATGAAGATGAAGGGTCCCTTTTTTCCCTCTCCTTCATTGGACCAGATTGGCTCCAGGTTGTTCATTAGGAATGGCTACAAGATCCCAACATTATGCATCTGATCCAACAATTGCATGCCAATTCTCTAGTTTCCCCAGGGTACTCTTGGCACAATGATGAGCTTCGCTACAAAGCTAGTTTGTATTTAAGTAAATAGTCACAAATTAAATCCACAGTACTTTATGAGCTTCATGCTACACCCACAACTGGGCACTCAGGGTTTACCAAAACCTATGATTGGGTCAAACGTTCTTTTTTTTTCTGGGATGGTATGAAATAGGACATTTTCAAGTTTGTGGCAGAATGTGATGTTTGTCAATGCAACAAGGGAAAAATAGTCAAATCTCCTAATACACTACAACAACTTTCAATTCCACTTTCTATTTGGAGGGATATCTCCATGGATTTTATTGTGGGATTACCTAAATCGGGCAATAAATCAGTCATCATGGTGGTCATCGATCATATTTCCAATTATGTTCATTTCTATGCTCTTCAACATCCATTTACTGCCTCCACTATGGCTCAAATTTTCATGGATCAGGTCTTCAAGCTTCACAACATGCCTCATTCTATTGTTTTTGATCGAGACCCCACTTTCACCAACAATTTTTGGCAAGAACCATTTAGGCTACAGGGCATCAAATTGCATCTCAACACAACTTATCATCCCTAGACTGATGGTCAAACTGAAGTTGTCAACAAGTGTTTGGAAACATATTTGAGTTGTTTTTCATCGGAAAGGAAACATTATTGGGCTCAATGGTTACCACTAGCTGAATGGTGGTACAACACTTCTTACCATACAACTACCCACTTGATGTCTTTTGAAGAAATATATGGAGAAAATCCACCTTCAGTTCTCTCATACTTTCTAGGTGTCTCGAAGGTCCAGGCGGTTGACCAAGAAATTACAGTTCAAGAGGATATTCTCCGTACCCTCAAAGAGAATTTGGTCATGGCCCGGGATTGCATGAAGCAACAGGAAGATCAAGGTCACTTTGAATGTCAATTTTCTGAAGGAGACCAGGTGTTTCTTCCACTACAAACTTATAAGAAAACTTCCCTCAAGGATGACCAGTTTTAGAAATTGGCGCCCAAATTTTATGGTCCTTATACCATTCTCAAGATTGTGGGATAGGTGGCCTATCATTTAGCTTTTCCCTGTCATTCTAAGCTCCATCCTATTTTTCATGTCTCCTGCTTAAATAAGGTGATTGGAACTAAGAGCCAAAATCAAATCAGCCTTCTCGAGTTGGATGAAGAAGGCTCCAACTAGTTGCAGCCACAAGCAGTTTTGGACCAGCATGAGCATCATAATCTTCAGTGCACCATCAAGGAAGTGTTAGTCCAGTGGAAATATACTACTCTAACATATACCACTTGAGAACCAACTACCATTCTGTAACAATTTCCTCATCTCAAGCCTTGAGGACAAGGTTTTTTTTAAGGGGGAGGAAATGTTAGGGACCTAACCTTCCTAACCCCTCACATAGGTAGAATAATATATTTTCATGTAATAAAGGACAATATTAATAAGGCCTATCAATAAGGAAGAATAAGTCAAATGTAAGAAGACCTAATAGAAGCTTCTGCTTCTAGAAGGATCTTCCTCTAGATTGTTCTTTTGGATAGACATATTTAGTATAAATAGGAGTAGAGGGTATGAGAAGTTTTCTCTTGGATACTATTGTAATAGAGATCTTCTCTGTTGTAGGTTTCCCCCTCGAAGAGGCAAGTGAACATTTCTATCATTAATCAAGGTGCTCTTTCTAGTGTTATTATGGTATTATTATGGTATTGTTCTGGTTATATGATTGTTGTTCTGCCATTTTTAGGTAAAATATTTCTGATTTGCATACTATTTTATATCTAGAATACTACAAAATTTGGTCTATTGGACCTTAAGAAAGGTAAGGAATTACTTGGTTTTATTTATCCTTGCTAAAACACTACCTTCTGTTGATATACAATCATGGATCAACTTTAGTACATATAAACCCATGCTTAGTATTTTCCTCTTGTTTTTCTTTACCCCTCATATTTTCTTTACTTATTTGTTTTCCCCTTTTAAATGCGGATTATTGATCAGGCTACTACCAAATTCCCAGGTCCGCAGACCCGCAAGCTTGTGTAAATTTACTTAGTCAAATTTCCTTTTCTTGCAATCCCAACACTTAGTTGTTTCTATGCATTGCAGGAGTCTCGTTGTAGGTGAAAAACCCATTCTTGTCCAACAAATCCCCATGTCACATGTCCCACAGTCACGTAACACTCAGAATGACCCATCTATCTACGCGTCATCCAAACTACACCCTTTACAAATTTCATACTTAGTTGTTTCTTTGAATGCAGATGCATGACACCCATCTCTTCCACTTACCTTTTATCCTCACATTTATGTCCTACAACCTGCAGTCTTTCATTCTAGAGACCAACCATTTCACTTTTGCAACCCACATAAATTCCTCTTCTCATACTTAGTCTATTTTCTTATTGCAGATGTCAAAGACATCCCCTTTCACCTTTTTCATTTCCCATGTCTTGTGTCCTACATCCTACAATACCACATTCATCATATTGCACTCCCCATTCCTCTTTTTTCACTTCCGTACTTGACCATTTTTCATCTCCAATGACATCATGTCATAATTTCCCAATCACATGTATCCCCCCCCCACCACGTCATCTGCCACTTGTGTGAACATAATACGATTATTAAAGTGGTGAAGATTTTATAAAACTTTGCAATAAATTCTAAATCTTATTGTGCAAGTCATAAAATTTGAAATATGAGCTATGGTGGTTAATAATCAAGGCAATACATGGTAATTTAAATAAAGAAATAATATGTCATGTTGTAAAAGGTTATATCGATAGTAGCACCACCCATTGGTAAGAATAGAAAGTAGTGTAAATTATGTCAAGTAGAAGAAAGTATGTATATTGTGAAGATATAATTAACACTCTCGAATGTGAAAACCACGAGTTCCAGTGGTCACAAGCCTACAAATGGTACAAGTCTCTTCCACCCGACGAGAAGGAAATAAAGTAGGTGTGGAATTCAGGCATATCACTAACTGGTTGTATATCTATGCTGACATATTTCAAAGAGTTATTTCTTTGGCGCATGGAAAAATTTGATACAGAAAGAAGGACAATTCAAGTTCAGGGAAGCATCCCATTTTTTTGATTCTTCAATTTTCATGAAGATGTTATGAATTCAATAATGAAGAATCTAGTGAATTTCTGAAGGAGAACAGAGGAGAAACATACCTCCTCTATAAATATTTGGTTGACCCAAGAGCTAACAACAATGTTGCTAATATTGAGGTAAGTTCCTTAAAGTATCCATATAAGGAATTCACCTAGCTATCTTCCCATATCATCATATTAGAGTTCATGGCCTATGTGACAAGAAATTCCATTTATATTCTTCACTTTTTTGTGAATGAGGATGCCCTGATTGATTGGGGGTAGATTATTTCAAATGAAATTTAATTTCAACTTTGTGGTTTGAAGAGAACCCAAAAATTCTACATGACATCTTATTTGATATTTTCCCTAGCCTATTGTCATATTTCATAGGATTTTCCATGGGAAAAATGAATCTCTGTTTGGTATACAACCTTATGGAGACATAAGGCTCAATACCTTTTCTACCCAGTCCACAATAATTTTATTTCAGAATTAAAAAAAATTAATCTTTGTTCCCAACACATCAAGACCATCACTTGAGGATGCCACTTTTCTCTTGGAGAAAGGAATTTCTGAAACTAAATAGGATTTTAGTGTTTTATGGTTATTTGGTTTCTAGGAGAAACCCTTTTTTCTCTCTTTCTATGTATCTAACATACACTTTGTTATAGAAGTATGTAGTCAATACAAGTACATGGCTCAATTATTTAGTGAGAAAAGAAAAAAATTGTTCATCCCATTTCCCTGTAGAGTTGGAGAAGTTGTTGTAAAGCGCCATATCTCTCATTTGGATGAATTTGTAGTACAATTTGACCAAGTTAGAACGAAGCTGAATGTGTCAAGGGTTCCAACCCTGATGATTTATTTAATGCATCCATGTCCCTGGTGGAATAATATTCTTATTTCACTAAGTCTGAAAAATTTAAGGAAGGAGGAAGGTAGAATCAAAATCTCCTTGAAAACTCAATTGATGAAGCCCTGAATTCTATCGAAGAGTTATCTAGCACTAATGAGTGTTATCGACAAAAGGGAAGAGAAGTAACAAACAAAAACCTCGATTCTCCCAATGTTTCACAAAGAAGTACCCAAACTAAAAAAAACTGAGTAGTGGTCTAGAAACAAGGAAAACACTTTCCTAAAAATCAGATGATGGTGGTGACAAAGACCCTATGAAAAAAATTCTTGAAAAATCCCATATTATGCATACCTCTGCTAAAAGAAAAAGAGAGACCCAGGAAACAATACTAAAAATTCTTGAAACTCAAGAAAGTCCCCGAGCAATGGATGTAGATGAAGCTATCGAAGAAACTAGATGGTCAGAGAAATGACTTCTGGAAACCTAGGTAATTGTTGAAGCTTTGGTCACCCAAAAACCAAAAATATTTGAATAAGAATAAGTAACACTTCCATGCAACATACAATAGAAATTCCAAAAAAATGTTAATAGAAAAGGTTAACACGAGAAACAAAAAAGTGTCTTAAAAATGGAAATCAATAATTGATTTCCATGGGGTTGCACCTTCAATAATTGTACAGTTTCATGAGGCAACCAGAGAAGCACTGTAAGAATCTATCGGTAACATAGAAAAAAATTGATTTTAAAGGAAAAAATAAAGGAATTAGAGACAACTCTAGTTCCAAGACCATTATTTGTTGAGCCATTAACCACAATTCAACCGACACTTACCCTAGAGGACATTCCAGAAAGCAACAGTAAGTTGAAAGGTTCATCCAGTTTGTTGTTGGTAGTGAGAAAGTATGTTGGAGATGGAATTCAGAAAAGAATAGACTTTATCCAAGAAATATGGGAGTTTGCACATAGCTCGACCAAAATTTCAATGAGGATTATGCATTTCAAAGAATATCTCCCAAAGGATCTAGAAAACAACGAAGGTTTTTATAAAGAAGTTGTGGGAAAATTTGCGACAAAAGTTTCAAGTTTAATTGACACCCACATAAGAGAACACAACCTTCCATATAGTACCTCAATGAAAAAAAATAATTTTTTTGGTTGAAAAGAATTAAAAGTTTGAGAGAAATTCTAAGCGAGTTGGATGCTATGAAAAGTAAGAGAGGTGAACTTTTCCTAAAAATTTTTGATCTCACAAAGGAACTTGACGACCCAAATTTTTTAATGGACACAATAATTTTGTCTAAAACACAACTAATGGATGAACTTGAGGCATTACAAGTTGCATGGGAAAGTGAGTTCACTGACTCAATAGAATTATCCAAAGATCAAATTGAAAAGTGGTTGGTCTAATACATCAACAAGAATGATGACATCAACGACACGTTGCACCAATTAGGTATTGACCTAAGAGAAATGGAAAATGAGATATTTGAGATAAATACCAAGCATGAGATCATGGTGGAACATATAAGGGAATACATAGGAGAATGTATAAGAAAATCCCTATTCAAGATCACCAAGACAGGTCAATATGATGTGGTTAAAACAATTATGCCACCTCTAGCACAAAAACCATCTACAAAAGAAGCACCAACAAGCAAGTAAAAGTTCCAGAAGATTTTTCCATCATACTAAGTCAAGTAGAAACCTTATTCTTTCCCTATCCATCTTTGTTCTTGAGTCGTTTGGCATATTTCCTTTTCTTTTCCCAACAATCTATGAAACCTAAGGCCAAGCCTTGGCTATTTTTCTCGTCTTCCAAGTCTCTTTCATCTTATGGTCCATGAGAGCCTCATTCGAGTCCTCTTTGAAGGACAAACATAGTCCCTTCTACTTTTATTTCAAGACATTCACTGTTTAATTATTTAAAGACATCCATTATTTTTGAGGTAATTAACAAAGAACTAATTTGGGACATAACATTATTGATTTCTCAATACTTTTAAATTAAGAATGAGATTTTATATGTGTGTCTATCATAATTTTTATTGGATTTAAATAAATGATCATTTAAATTTCTCTACCATATGTGGTTCATATTTTCCTTTTCCTTTGCTGAATATTGTGTTCTACTTTGATGAATGCTATGATGGAAATGCCATTATGCTTTACTACATACTCTTTACTACAATATGTTACTACATACTTGTAACATATTGTAAATATTTTCTTTTTACAAGATACCTAGTCCTTTTTTAGGTATTCTTTGCATGTGAATATTTATTTTAAAGAATAAGCCCGATCCTCTCTCAGGATTTTTTATGTTATTTTATGTTATTTGAAATAGAAGAGTACCACCTATTTAAAAATGCAAGGGGATTTATCCTCGTGAGGTTGACTTAAAGATCATATAGTATTTTATATCAACACCTCATAGTTAACAAACATATGCTTGTTCAAACTTATTTTAATACACAATTATTTAATATTCCCTTGCCTTTGACCTTTGAGTATTTATCTACTTGAAATCCTAGACCCAATATGGCGAGTGAAAGTGAGAACACAAATCCTCCTAGTGAGAAAAATTAACTCATAGAACAAGCACTAACTCAATAGAGAGAAGAAATGTATAGTTATTTCAATGAGATCCTCGCATGAATTTCCTTGGGATTGACTTCAACTAGTAGCAACCTGAGGAGACCCTCCTTTGGTAGGTTTATCCCCTTCAAGGTATAAAATAATTTGGATATACCTAACTTAGAAGGAAATATTGATGTGAAATTAGTAGAAAGCTGGATATAGAAATTTTAATCCTACACACTATGTGAATAACCTGATGAAGCTAAGAAAGTCACAAACACATATTTGAATATGTAGACTTATGCAAATAGTGTTGTAGGAAAATTCCCCTACAGACAGGTGAATTCCCTCTTGTATCTTAGACCCCTATGACCAAGACAGAAAAGTGCTAACTTTGAACACTGACTTTCCTTTAAACATAGCTAAGCTAGTAAATAGATAAGAGGAAGAAAGTATGCATACCTTTTTACAAAGTTTGTCCTCACTTAGTCCAAGTTGAGCTTGATATCCAAGTCCTTCAACGAGTCCTGCAATCCAATAGACAACAAAGACAAAACATACTTCCTATTCTACCAAGATTAGTTTAAAACTAGATTCACCCAAAGAGACAAGCTCATGCAAATGTACACAATATTGAAGGAAATAGGCCAAGCACATGTATTAATGAGAACTAAAAAGAGATACTTAC
>JASDQU010101700.1:154325-180734 GCA_032191745.1 Picea mariana
CATGCCCTTTGGCTTTTGTAATTCTCCCTCCACTTTCCAAAGCCTCATGAATCATGTCTTCCGTCCTTTTCTCCGTCATTTTGTCTTAGTTTTCTTTGATGATATCCTCATCTATAGTAAAACTTGGAAAACCCATCTTGCTCATGTGGATCAATTTCTAAATCTACTCTCTCAGCACCAACTTTTCCTCAAAAAATCTAAATGTGATTTTGGCGCCTCAGAAGTCGAGTACTTGGGTCATATTGTTGGCAAGGAAGGTGTCAAGGTGGATCCTAAAAATATTGAATCTATGCAAGATTGGCCTCGCCCAAAGAATCCCAAAATATTTTGTGGATTTATGGGTTTAACAGGCTATTATTGCAAGTTTTTTAAGAATTATGGAAAGATTTTGACACCTCTCACTGCTCTCCTTAAAAATAATTCTTTCACTTGGACTCTCACAGTTGATTAGGCATTTCAAACCTTGAAGGCGGCCATATGCACCACTCTAGTCCTAGCCCTTCCTGATTTCACAAAGACCTTTGTCCTGGAATGTGATGCTTCTAGGAGAGTAATTGGAGCAGTCCTTATGCAATATGGTCGGCCTTTGGCCTCTACCAACAAAAAACTGTAAGAGAGACATTTGTGCCAGTAAATCTATGAAAAGTAAATGTTGACTATTGTGCATGCAGTGGATCTTTGGTGCCCTTATCTATTGGGGCAACGCTTCCAAATTAAGATAGATCATCAAAGCCTCAAGTATTTTCTAGAACAATGCCCTTCCTCCCTAGAGCAAAAAAAATGGGTGACTAAGCTCTTTGGATATGATTATGGGATCATTTAAAAGAAAGGCAAAGAAAATGTGGTTGTTGATGCACTTTCAAGAGAATATGAAGATGAAGGGTCCCTTTTTTCTCTCTCCTTCATTGTACCAGATTGGCTCTAGGTTGTTCGTTCGGAATGGCTACAAGATCCCAACATTATGCATCTGATCCAACAATTGCATGCCAATTCTCTAGTTTCCCCAAGGTACTCTTGGCACAATGATGAGCTTCGCTACAGAGCCAGTTTGTATTTAAGTAAATAGTCACAACTTAAATCCACGGTACTTTCTGAGCTTCACGCTACACCCACAACTTGGCACTCAGGGTTTACCAAAACCTATGATTGGGTCAAGCGTTGTTTTTTCTGCGATGGTATGAAACATGACATTTTTAAGTTTGTGGCAGAATGTGATGTTTGTCAATGCAACAAGGGAAAAATAGTCAAAGATCCTGACACACTACAACAAATTTCAATTCCACTTGCTATTTGGAGGGACATCTCTATGGATTTTATTGTGGGCTTACCTAAATCGGGCAATAAATCAGTCATCATGGTGGTCGTTGATCATATTTCCAATTATGTTCATTTCTGTGCTCTTCAACATCCATTTACCGCCTCCACTATGGCTCAAATTTTCATGGATCAGGTCTTCAAGCTTCACGACATGCCTCATTCTATTGTTTTTGATCGAGACCCCACTTTCACTAACAATTTTTGGCAAGAACTATTCAGGCTATAGGGCATCGAATTGCATCTCAACACAACTTATCATCCCCGGAATGATGGTCAAACTGAAGTTGTCAACAAGTGTTTGGAAACATATTTGAGTTGTTTTTCATCGGAAAGGAAACATTAGTGAGCTCAATGGTTACCACTAGTTGAATGGTGGTACAACACTTCTTACCATACAACTACCCACATGACTCCTTTTGAAGCAATATATGGAGAAAATCCACCTTTAGTTCTCTCATACTTGCCAGGTGTCTCGAAGGTCCAAGCGGTTGACCAAGAACTTACAGTTCAAGAGGATATTCTACACACCCTCAAAGAGAATTTGGTCATGGCCCGGGATTGCATGAAGCAACAAGAAGATCAAGGTCGCTCTGAATGTCAATTTTCTAAAGGAGACCAGGTGTTTCTTCCACTGCAAACTTATAAGAAAACCTCCCTCAAGGACGACCATTTTTAGAAACTGGCGCCCAAATTTTATGGTCCTTATACCATTCTCAAGAGCGTGGGATAGGTGGAATATCATTTAGATTTTCCCTGTCATTCTAATCTCCATCCTGTTTTTCATGTCTCCTGCTTAAATAAGGTGATTGGAACTAAGAGACAAAATCAAACCAGCCTTCTCGATTTGGATGAAGAAGGCTCCATCTAGTTTCATCCACAAACAGTTTTGGACCAGCATGAGCATCATAATCTTCAATGCACCATCAAGGAAGTGTTAGTCCAGTGGAAATATACTACTCCAATAGATACCACTTGAGAACCAACTACCATTCTACAACAATTTCCTCATCTCAAGCCTTGAGGACAAGGTTATTTTTAAGGGGGAGGAAATGTTAGGGACCTAACGTCCCTAACCCCTCACATAGGTAGAATAATATATTTCCATGTAATAAAGGACAATATTAATAAGGCCTATCAATAAGGAAGAATAAGTCAAATGTAAGAAGACCTAATAGAAGCTTCTGCTTATAGAAGGATCTTCCTCTAAATTGTTCTTTTGGATAGACATATTTAGTATAAATAGGAGTAGAGGGTATGAGAAGTTTTCTCTTGGATACTATTGTAATAGAGATCTTCTTTGCTGGAGGTTTCCCCCTCGAAGAGGCAAGTGAACATTGCTATGATTAATCAAGGTGCTCTTTCTAGTGTTATTATGGTATTATTATGGTATTTTTCTGGTTATATGATTGTTGTTCTGCCATTTTTAGGTAAAATATTTATGATTTGCATATTATTTTATATCTGGAATACTACAAGATTTGGTCTATCAGACCTTAAGAAAGGTAAGGAATTACTTGGTTTTTTTTATCCTTGCTAAAACACTACCATTTGTTTATATACAATCATGGATCAACTTTAGTACATATAAACCCATTCTTAGTATTTTCCTCTTGTTTTTCTTTACCCCTCATATTTTCTTTACTTATTTGTTTTTCCCTTTTAAATGCGTATTATTGATCAGGCTACTACCAAATTCCCAGGTCCGCAGACCCGCAAGCTTGTGTAAATTTACTTAGTCAAATTTCCTTTTCTTGCAATCCCAACACGTAGTTGTTTCTATGTGTTGCAGGAGTCTCGTTGCAGGAGACAAACCCATTCTTGTCCCGCAAATCCCCATGTCACATGTCCCACAATCATGTAACACTCAGAATGACCCATATATCTATGCGCCCTCCAAACTAGACCCTTTACAAATTTCATACTTGGTTGTTTCTTTGAATGCAAATGCATGACACCCATCTCTTCCACTTACCTTTTATCCTCACTTTTATGTCCTACAACCTGCAGTCTTTCATTCTAGAGACCAACCCTTTTACTTTCGCAACCCGCATAAATTCCTCTTCTCATACTTAGTCTATTTTCTTATTGTAGATGTCAGAGACATCCCCTTTCACCTTTTTCATTTCCCATGTCTTGTGTCCTGGATCCTACAATACCACATTCATCATATTGCACTCCCTATTCCTCTTTTTTCACTTCCATACTTAACCATTTTTCATCTCCAACGACATCACGTCATAATTTCCCAATCACATGTATCCCCCCCCCCACCACATCATCTGCCACTTGTGTGAACATAATACCATTATTAAAGTGGTGAAGATTTTATAAAACTTTGCAATAAATTCTAAATCTTATTGTGCAAGTCAAAAAATTTGAAATCTGAGCTATGGTGGTTAATAATCAAGGCAATACATGGTAATTTAAATAAAGAAATAATATGTCATGTTCTAAAAGGTTATATCGACAGTAGCACCACCCATTGGTAAGAATAGAAAGTAGTGTAAATTATGTCAAGTAGAAGAAAGTATGTGTATTGTGAAGATACAATTAACACTCTCAAACGTGAACACCACGAGTTCCAGTGGTCGCAAGCCTACAAATGGTACAAGTCTCTTCCACTTGACGAGAAGGAAATAAAGTAGGTGTGGAATTTAGGCATATCACTAGCTGGTTGTATATCTGTGCTGACATATTTCAAAGAGTTATTTCTTTGGTGCATGGAAAAATTTGATACAGAAAGAAGTACAATTCAAGTTCAGGGGAAGCATCCCATTTCTTTGGATTCTTCAATTTTCATGAAGATGTTATGAATTCAAGAATGAAGAATCTAGTGAATTTATGAAGGAGCACAGAGGAGAAACATATCTCCTCTATAAATATTTGGTCGACCCAAGAGCTAACAACAATGTTTCTAAGATTTAGGTAAGTTCCTTAAAGTATCCATATAAGGAATTCACCTAGCTATCTTCCCATATCATCATATTAGAGTTCATGGCCTATGTGACAAGAAATTCCATTTATATTCTTCACTTTTTTGTGAATGAGGATGCCCTGATTGATTGGGGGTAGATTATTTCAAATAAAATTTAATTTCAACTTTGTGGTTTGAAGAGAACCCAAAAATTGTACATGACATCTTATTTGATATTTTCCCTAGCCTATTGTCACATTTCATAGTATTTTCCATGGGAAAAATGAATCTATGTTTGGTATACAACCTTATGGAGACATAAGGCTCAATACCTTTTCTACCCGGTCCACAAAATTTTTATTTCAGAATTAAAAAAAATTAATCTTTGTTCCCAACACATCAAGACCATCACTTGAGGATGCCACTTTTCTCTTGGAGAAAGGAATTTGTGAAAATACATAGGATTTTAGTGTTTTATGGTTATTTGGTTTCTAGGAGAAACAATTTTTTCTCTCTTTCTATGTATCTAACATACACTTTGTTATAGAAGTATGTAGACAATACAAGTACATGGCTCAATTCTTTAGTGAGAAAAGAAAAAAATTGTTCATCCCATTTCCTTGTAGAGTTGGAGAAGTTGTTGTAAAGCACCATATCTCTCATTTGGATGAATTTGTAGTATAGTTTGACCAAGTTGGAACAAAGATGAATGTGTCAAGGGTTCCAACCCTGATGATTTATTTAATGCACCCATGTCCATGGTGGAATAATATTCTTATTTCACTAAGTCTGAAAAATTTAAGGAAGGAGGAAGGGATAATCAAAATCTCCTTGAAAACTCAATTGATGAAGCCCTGAATTTTATCGAAGAGTTATCTAGCAGTAATGAGTGTTATCGACAAAAGGGCATAGAAGTAACAAACAAAAACCCCGATTCTCCCAATGTTTCACAAAGAAGTACCCAAACTAAAAAAAACTAAGGAGTAGTGGTCTAGAAACAAGGAAAACACTTTCCTAAAACTTAGATGATGGTGGTGACAAAGACCCTATGAAAACAATTCTTGAAAAATCCCATATTATGCATACCTCTGCTAAAAGAAAAAGAGAGACCCAAGAAACAATACTAAAAATTCTTGAAACTCAAGAAAGTCCCTGAGCAATGGATGTAGGTGAAGCTATCGAAGAAACCAAATGGTCAGAGAAATGACTGTTGGAAACCTAGGAAATTGTTGAAGCTCTGGTCACCCAAGAACCAAAAATATTTGAAGAAGAATAAGTAACACTTCCATGCAACATACAACAAAAATTCCAAAAAAGTGTTAATAGAAAAGGTTAACATGAGAAACAAAAAAGTGTTAATAGAAAAGGTTAACATGAGAAACAAAAAAGTGTCTTAAAAATGGAAATCAATAATTGATTTCCATGGGGTTGCACCTTCAATAATTGTACAGTTTCATGAGGCAACCAGAGAAGCACTGCAAGAATCTGTCGGTAACATAGAAAAAAATAAAGGAATTAGAGATGACTCTAGTTCCAACACCATTGTTTGTTGAGCCATTAAACACAATTCAACTGACACTTACCCTAGAGGACATTCCAGAAAGCAACAGTAAGTTGAAAGGTTCATCCAGTTTGTTGTTGGTAGTGAGAAAGTATGTTGGAGATGGAATTCAAAAAAGAATAGACTTTATCCAAGAAATATGGGAGTTTGCACATATCTCTACCAAAATTTCAACGACGATTATGCATTTCAAAGAATATCTCCCAAAGGATCTAGAAAACGTCGAAGGTTTTTATAAAGAAGCTATGGGAAAATTTGCGACAAAAGTTTCAAGTTTAAGTGACACCCACATAAGATAACACAACCTTCCATCTAGTACCTCAATGAAAAAAAATAATGTCTTTTGGTTGAAAAGAATTAAAATTTTGAGAGAAATTCTAAGCGAGCTGGATGTTGTGAAAAATAAGAGAGGTGAACTTTTCCTAAAACTTTTTGATCTCACAAAGGAACTTGACGACCCAAATTTTTTAATGGACACAATAATTTTGTCTAAAACACAACTAATGGACACACTTGAGGCATTACAAGTTGCATGGGAAAGTGAGTTCACTGACTCAATAGAATTATCCGAAGATGAAATTGAAAAGTGGTTGGCCTATACATCAACAAGAATGATGACATCAACGACACATTGTACCAATTAGGTATTGACCTAAAAGAAATGGAAAATGAGATATTTCAGATAAATACCAAACATGAGATCATGGTGGAACATATAAGGGAATACATAGAAGAATGTATAAGAAAATCCCTTATCAAGATCACCAAGACAGGTCAATATGATGTAGTTAAAACAATTATGCCACCTCTAGCACAACAACCATCTACAAAAGAAGCACCAACAAGCAAGTAAAAGTTCCAGAATATTTTTCCATCATACTAAGTCAAGTAGAAACCTTATTCTTTCCCTATCCATCTTTGTTCTCGAGTCGTTTGGCATATTTCCTTTTCTTTTACCAACAATCTATGAAACCTAAGGCTAAGCCTTGGCTATTTTTCTCGTCTTCCAAGTCTCTTTCATCTTATGGTCCACGAGAGCCTCATTCGAGTCCTCTTTGAAGGACAAACATAGTCCCTTTTATTTTTATTTTATTTCAAGACATTCACTGTTTAATTATTTAAAGACATTCATTGTTTAATTATTTACAGACATGCATTATTTTTTAGGTAATTAACAAAGAACTAATTTGGGACATAACATTATTGATTTCTCAATACTTTTAAATTAAGAATGAGATTTTAGATGTGTGTCTATCATAATCTTTATTGGATTTAAATAAATGATCATTTAAATTTCTCTACCATATGTGGTTCATATTTTCCTTTTCCTTTGCTGAATATTGTGTTCTACTTTGATGAATGCTATGATGGAAATGCCATTATGATTTACTACATACTCTTTACTACAATATGTTACTACATACTTGTAACATATTGTAAATATTTTCTTTTTACAAGATACCTAGTCTTTTTTTAGGTATTCTTTGCATGTGAATATTTATTTTAAAGAATAAGCCCGATCCTCTCTCGGGATTTTTTATGTTATTTTATGTTTTTTGAAATAGAAGAGTACCACCTATTTAAAAACGCAAGGGGATTTATCCTCGTGAGGTTGACTTAAATATCGTATAGTATTTTATATCAACACCTCATAGTTAACAAACATATGCTTGTTCAAACTTATTTTAATACACAATTATTTAATTTTCCCTTGCCTTCGACCTTTGAGTATTTATCTACTTGAAATGATAGACCCAAGATGGTTAGTGAAAGTGAGAACACAAATCCTCCTAGTGAGAAAAAATAACTCATAGAACAAGCACTAACTCAATAGAGAGAATAAATGTATAGTTATTTCAATGAGATCCTCACATGAATTTCCTTGGGATTGACTTCAACTAGTAGCAACCTGAGGAGACCCTCCTTTGGTAGGTTTATCCCCTTCAAGGTATAAAATAATTTGGATATACCTAACTTAGAAGGAAATTAGTAGAAAATTGGATATAGAAATTTTAATCCTACACACTATGTGAATAACCTTATGAAGCTAAGAAAGTCACAAACACATATTTGAATATGTAGACTTATGAATATAGTGTTGTAGGAAAATTCCCCTATGTACATGTGAATTCCCTCTTGTATCTTAGATCCCTATGACCAAGATAGAAAAGTGCTAACTTTGAACACTGACTTTCCTTTAAACATAGCTAAGCTAGTAAATAGAGAAGAGGAAGAAAGTATACGCACTTTTTTACGAAGTTTGTCCTCGCTCAGTCCAAGTTGAGCTTTATCTCCAAGTCCTTCAATGAGTCCTGCAATCCAATAGACAACGAAGACAAAACATACGTCCTATTCTACCAAGATTAGTTTAAAACTAGATTCACCCAAAGAGACAAGCTCATGAAAATGTACACAATATTGAAGGAAATAGGTTGCACACATGTATTAATGAGAACTAAAAAGAGATACTTACAAACCATTGATGAAGTCGCAACAACCTCTCCAAGTCCTCCTCGTCCAGCCCTTGCACAAAGCTCCCAAGACCATAAGTTTTATACCTCCAATTTTCTTCTTTCCTTATGAGATCATAAGTTTGGCATCTCTAAACTTCTCCATGCCCCCCTCCTCCATGGAAATCCCTCATTATATATTATTTGGAGGATTAACCACCATGGAGAGGATCTCTCATTAGATCCACTAAAAAAGGGATTTCTAAGACATTTATGGAGAAAATGTTTCTTATGGATTTTAGGGAGGAAATATCTCTCAAGGATTTTAAGGAGGAAATATTTCAACCATCCATGAGATCCTCCACCTTCCCTAAAAAATATGAAACCAAATGTGAGGTGAATTCTCACACTTAATTAATTTCTTTTTCATGAATATTAATAATAATTCATGTGCACTTGATTCTCACACTTAATTAATTTCTTTTTCATGAATATTAATAATAATTCACGTGTACTTGGTATTTTGGCCTTCATGTAATATATCCCTCCTCCAAATTGACTAGGGATTGTGACATAGGTTATTCCATGGTGTCAAGGTGTATGAGACACTTATATGACACTTACGACACTTAAGGCGAGGTACAATGTGTGAAAATTTCATGTGTAACACATAGTTGGTAGGAAAATCTCTCAAAAAAATCAGGACAAAGCTGAGAAGCCCATTGGAAGTAATTCATTGAACGTGTTAGAATGGAGTTTTATCCACCCAATTATATAGAATGATAGTACACTAAATGATATTATTTAAACAATGAAAATATCAATACCTTTTTCAGACCTCAGAGTTGGTAAAGCATCGAATGAATGCAACAAGAACACCAGAGAAATATCTGTAGAATGCCCAAAGGTCGAAAAAAGGCTGGATGTTAGAACTGTTATCTTAATCTTTTTCTACAATGTCAAAACAACCTAGCAATGGTGTCAACCATTAGTCAGTAAACAACACTAGAATTTGGTTAGGATTTACAGACACACACATATGCTTCAACTCTAAATCTGTATTTAACCCAGTCTTAGGCTAGTCCACTTTTTTAAAACTTAAACAAATTGATTTATGAAAATTTAACAATCTAGATATTGCACTTTTTAGTTATTTGTTAGAATTTTTGACAATCATTTAATACGATGACTTCATGAACTTCTAATATTTAGCTTTGGCATCAAAAAGTTAATTATACAATTTATTATTATTATTATTATTATTTATCAATTATATTTGAGTGTATCAACTATATTTGGGTATGACTGAGTTATGATCTAAGTCTAAATATATCATCAAAGTTCTATAATGTCTAAAATAGACTACTTAAAAAATAGTTGGAAATATTACTATGATATTTCAATATTAACAAAGAAAGGTATTTTTGGAACTTGAATATTATGTATTTTTTAAACTTGAATATTATTACATAGTGAAATAGAAAGGTGCAATCCTTGAAAAGTCTCATAAACAATTATACTCCAAAATAAAGGTTACAATAACCTAATATTACATGTGAAGCTCCATATAAGCTCTAAATTATTCTATAATATGGGGCTCTCTTGGAATTTACAAAACTATGTATTTGTGGATTGTAACATGTCCATTTTTTTAATAAACAATTTCTTATATTTATAGTGGGATATAAAGCTTATAAGTTATCACTCTACACAAACACATTTCCTTCATTCAAGTTGAAGGAATCAAAAGAAAACAAAAATAATTACCTATTATTACAATGGCATTATGATTTTTCTATGATTTCAAACAAATTATGGATCAAGAGAACATGCTCATATTACTAGAGAAACAACTATCATAGGCTAGTGATTCTAAATCGATAAAGAAGTGTGTTAATCTTGATTGGGGAATGGAAGAGGGTGGATATCTTTATTGTAGATAGTGATAGCCATATTAATGTGGAGAAAAATCCTCAATAAGGGATATGTTACTTATTTTTGTGGTAAGGTTTCAAATAAGAACACATCCCACAATAAAAAAATCACAAGTAAAGGAACTCACAAAGCACAACAACTATTAACCATATGAACAAAAGAGGGAAGTCATATCAGAGGCTTGGAAATATTTTGAAACAACAAAAGAGAATGACAATTTTTTTTTTGAATCCAAACAATATAAATCTATATGTAGCATAGTTTAAGCACAAACCAAGGAATACTCTATAAAGTTTAAACATCAACCAACATATTCTTCATTGAAAATGAAGGTAGAAAACTTAATCCATCCTTCACTCTATTCTTCTATATGGATGTAAAATTTGTGTTTTTAAATATAAACAAAAGAACTATTATAAGAGAGCCTTTTTCTATCTTAGAAAACAATCTTGTGTATGTGAATCTGCCACAATAGAAGCATGGTAAGGGCATCCTAAATGAAAAAACAAAGGAAATATAAAGGATATCCAACCTCAGGACAACCAATCCAACCTACATGCAAATAAGGGTAATGGGAAGTCAAAGAAGGATATAGGAAAGTGATGTGATCTCCACAAAATACCCTAGCACAACACAAATGAATATCCTTCGAAGTAGTAATTTCTAGTATAGATGAAAGCATCAAAGTGAGACTTTAGCTTAGACTCTAATTTATAACTAGATAAGGGAAAGTGGATCATCAATGCATAAATTAGTGCTACTATCATGACTACAAAGATCGAACCAAAAGAACCATAGGAGCTTGAGTAAGGGAATCTCATCTTCCATTCATAGATGTGGGTGAAGGAGACTCCACTACATCTCATTGTTGACAATGGTAGCCATAAAAACTTGATCCTTAGTTGAGTTCATCAAGAGATTTAATTTTCCAACAACACAACACCCCTTATTATACACCATTGTTTGGTTGAGATAGGGATGATACATTTGAGTTAGCCACCAATGTTGCTTGCCCCATGACATCCGACCCTTCAAATATGATGTACTGTGTGATGGTGCCCCATTCAAAGTTTGTGATGTTATTTTATGACAAACTTATATGTGAAAATTTCATGTTGTTTATGATTTTAGGCCCTGTAGTGTCACTATTACGTTATGAGGTAAGCTCTATAGAGTACCAGAGGTAGTTATGACAACCATAGTTTCCTTAATCTTAGCGAAGCGGTTTAGGAAAGTAATATATCATACTGATAGATTTGTCCTCTTCATGATTTAGTCAAAATGTGAACGAAATATCATTGAAATCACAATGGCCTTTGCATGGGGTCTCTCTACATAACAAAACCAGGAGGGAACATAGTGGAAGATTATAGAGATATATTCACTTAAACTGTGAGGATGGGCCTCTAAATTTATAGGTCAAGCATGAAATTGGTTTGATACTTGATTCTCCTTTACCCAATTCCCCAATATACAAACACTCTCTTCCAGAGAATGAAGAAATCACACCTCATATTTAAGAGATCATCCGAAAGAGGCACATTCAACCAAGCTCCTCACCTTGTAGGAGCTCATGTATGTTGGTGTAGAAGAAGTATGGGTCGTGACAACTGTATATTGACTATAGAGCTAAAAAAAATCATATTCAAGAACCAATATTCAATCCCCTAGATTGATGATATTCTTGATCAAATCAACGATGCCAAGTTTTTTAGTAAGATTGATTTGAATTTAGTCTACCACTGGGTACCAACTAATCAAACTAATGTATGGAAGATAGCCTTGAAGTCTAAAGAAGGAATTTTTGAGGGGTTCGTCATACCTTTTTTTGAATAATGCAATGACAATGTTCATGAGGATGATGGACAATATATTATGTCCATTCACAAATTATTCTATGGTCATATATTTGGATAATATCCTCATCTTTAGAAAAACACTAGTAGAGAATTTGTAGAACATTCAATAGACCATGAACACATTTTTATAGAACATGTTAGATGGAAATATGGAGAAATTCCCATTCGACATGAAAATAATTGATTATCAAAGATATATCACATATGAACATGGTGTGCATGTGGATCTATCCAAGATCCAAGTCATTCATGATTGGCCATCCCTAACAACTCTAACAAAGATCCACATATTTTTGGGCCTCACCAACTTCTATCATAGGTTTGTGTTGGGATTCTCTCATACCACATGGCACATAAGCCAAGTGAACATGGGTGGGGCCAAAGACAAGTTCATTTGGACAGGGTCATGATAGAAAGCATTCAACCTGAAACATTGTCGTTGTTTGGTGCCAATACTCACTCTATCAGACCTACAACAACCCTTTGAGATTGAGCTAGATGCTTTATATTATGCTATTGGTGTAGTCCTCACTCAACATGGACATCCAATGGCCTATCATAGTAAAACACTCTCTAATTATGTTTGTAGGTATCCTACCGACGACAATGAGATGTACTCCATTGTGTAGGCCTATCGTCAATGGAAGCATTAAATTTTGGGGAAGGATACAATCATCCACATTGATGAAAATTCCCTATAGATCATGCATACATAGGGGAAATTAAAAAATTATCATAAAAAATTTCCCATGTACTTGCAATAGTTCAACCTGAACATCAAGTATAATAAGTGCAACAAAAATCACATTGTAGACTACCTTAGTCAACCTCTAGTGGTGGGACTGACCACAATGCTCAACTCTTATGGACATGATACCTTTGGGTGGTCCCAATCATATGATAGAAACGATGAATTCAATAATACTTATCCAACACTAGGTGTAGGTACAACAGTCCCAAACTTTCATCTATTGGATGAAATTTCATATCTTTATTAACCACAACCCTTTTTAGATGTGCTTAGGGTTTTATCCATTGGCCCCAATTGATGTATATCTACCCATTACATCAACACAAGAAGAATATTCCCATGCCTAAAGAGTGGATGATAGAGAAACCAATTTTTTTGAACAAATTGGAACATCTATTAATAGTTTCATGATATTTTGTAGAAAGGCAATGCCAAGTACAATTAGCACCATGATAAACATTAGGTTACACACAGGTTTTAGGTGGGAGATAAGGTATGGTTGCATTCGTAGAAAGAGAACTGCATAGGACCTCGTTGGAAGCTCCATCCACTCTGATATAGGCCTTACACCATCACCAAGGCTATGGGTGAAAATGATTTCAAATTGAGTATCCTCACTTTCGTTGGTTTGCAGCATGTATTTAATGTGGAGTTATTCCAACCATATTTCCCACCTGTATTGCACACCTCAAAGGTGGCTAAGCACTTCACCCCTATGGAACTCAATCTTGACTGCATTGATTAGGTGATATTTTATTTTATCATGGACACTAATATGAATACAATTCGGTAGAAGAACATCCAACTATAATGTGTTGTCAAAGTAGTAAGCTCCTTCACCATGGAAAATGCCTCACCAGGAGTCAGATTTAGTATAAGTTTCCCCAAATAATGGAGGAACTTGATGTAATTGGGACCATTTCTTCCTAAGGGGAGATGAATGATTCAAGTGTATATTGGTGGCCACCCACATATTCCACTGATTCAACATGGTTCCACATCTTAGTAGTTTTACTATAGTTTTTCAAGTACCAAATTTTTACACATTTTTGAGGAATTTCCCTTGCGTTTTTGGTAGTTTGCATATGCCAACAAATATTTTATTGCATGGCCTAACAAAATCATAGGACATGGATTAAGCTTTGTAACAGTAAAAAACATGCCCTACATGTTTTTTTTATACAAAAGGTTTTCTCAAAACTTGAGCCCCCCTCGTTTTGTCTTTTGGGTTTATATTGATATTTTTTCCTTGTTGATTTGCAACCTAATTTAATTCCATTATTTTGAAATGAATAAGTAATATGAGTCTTCATGTTCCAATCTCTTTATTATTTCTTAGTTTTTTTTTTTTTACTTGAACTAATGTTTTTTTAAGTCGGTTTTTGGCTTTCTTACTTCTCAAACTTTTCTTCAATTTTCATATTAGGCTTGACTTCAAAGTTATGCCTCTTCTCTTATTTATTTATTGAATTGCTTTCATTTCTAGATTGGGTCCAATCCTCAAATTTGGCCACTTCTTTACTTCATTTGTTGAGTTGTTCCCCAATCCTAAAATTGGGTCTGATAGTCAAATCAGGGCCCTAGTTATCAACCATCTTATTTGATTTTTTCTTTTTAATTAAAGTTTGAGTTTCCTTCATCTTATTTTGAGTTCGATTTTTTTCTTTTTTGGAGTTTGAATTCAAGTTTATTTTGCTTACCTTTCAAAAATTTCCACCCCATATTTCCAAATCAATACCCTTCCATTCTTTGATTACTAACTTGACCCCTAATTTCCCTTGGTTAAAACTTTTTGAAAATTAGAATCCTTTGATCAATCTTTTGAACTAGTTGAAGGGTCTTGCCGAAGTCCTCTTGATCCCAATTTCAAAAGAATTCCAATTCTCAAATTGGGGCCTCCCTTCACTATCCTTTCTCTTTCTTGTCCCAATTTAGTGACCAATGTTGATTTCAAAATTGGGACCTCTCTTCACAAAGTTCTCTTCTTCTATGTCCCAATGTTGTGATCAACTTCGATTACCAAATCAATGTCTCCTCCCTTAAAATTTAATGTGGGAAGGTATCGATTTTCAAATAGGTCCCATTACTCAAATGCACCCCCACCTTTCCATAAACTCATTTTTCCAGTCCTTTTAACACTTTTGACTCTTTGTTCGAACTCTTTGAACTTTTTCTCACGAACTATGAAGTCTTGTCAAAAAGATGTTAATTTTAATTGTTGATCAACTCAATTTCTCAAATTGAGACTGCTCTTCACTAAGCTACTTTTTTCCTTTTTTTTGATTTTGAAATTGGCCTTGATGGTTAAATCATACCTCCTCACATAAATCCTTTGTTTCAACTATGATACCCTTGTCATGATTTTTCAATGACCTTAATTGAAAAATTGGGGCCTCACTCCTTGAATAATAGTGACAATGGGTCCTAATTTTTCAATTGGTCTTGATCCTGAAATCAAACCTCCTCAAGGCTTTGTTTGAGCTTTGAATGTCCCACCTGAACTTTTAAATCTTGCCTCAAATTCTAATTAGTCTAATTTGGTGTTTGGCACCGATTTTTGAATTGGGACCTTCCTCCTCAAACATTAGTGTGTGCAGGTCCCAATTTCTTGATCGGTCCAATTTCTCAAATAGAAACTATTGGAAATATTGTTTTCATTGATTTCAAATATAATGGGAGACTACAAATGTCCAAGATAAATATTACAAGATGGATATTGTTGGAAATATTGTTTTTGGATTTTTGATGCTCAATTTGGATACCCTATATTTGAAGGAATTTTTACCCTAGATATCTAGCTCAAATGGGATCATAGGTTATATGGTTTGAAATATTATTATAATACCTTTCCAACTATATTTGGAATTCCCTCTAAATACCTAGGAATGAGGAGATATGAATTTTTCCATTCGACAACCCAGACATAAAATTTAGATAAGCTCAACCAGTCTTCACAAGTCGGCCATGAAAGTGGGGATAAAAATACTATAAATACAGGATAGATGTGCACATTTGAAGTGAAACCAAGTAAGATATCAAGTATGAGGTGCACATAAGTGATCTAAGGTTCACTAAAGGATCTAGGTTTCTTTTTGGGATCTAAAGGCATGCAAGAGAATTTTGGGGGGTTTTCTTGGGATTTAATTTTTTTTAAGGTGCGTTATGAAGGATTAAAGGTATATGATTCTGAAATGTGCATGTTTTTAGGTTTTGATGTTGCAATTAGGGATCATATTCTGGGAATGATGATATGAGGCTCGCTAGGGCATGAAGACTACATGTGACTAGAGTTTGAAGGATTGTTTGTGGAATGAAGCATGCAGGTGAAGTCATAAGTACTATGTGTATGGAGATATTAGATTGGTGTATACAACTATCTTGTTGAGTTAGTGCTCGGGTGAGGGGATTTATGTCTCCATAAGGTCGGTGCTTGCAAATATTGTAACAATAGGTTGATTCCTATAGGTGTTGTTGAGTTGGTGCTCAGTTGAGGAGATTGGTGTCTCCAGTAGGTTGGTTCCTACATCTTGTTGAGTTGGTGCCAAGTTAAGGATATTGATTTCTCTAGTAGGTTGGTTCCTACAATATTTGTAACAATAGGTTGGTGCATAAAGACATTTTGTTGAAATTTTGTTCAATACTGAGAGGGGGGGGGGTGAATCAATATTTCTCCCTTTTCACAATTTTAATTAATTCCTTAATTATTAAAATTATTAATCATAACAATTGATCAATAATAAAGTACAATACATAGAATTTTAAATGTAACAATCATAAAATTTATATTTCATTTACAAGCTACAACTTGTAGGAGACACCGATCTCCTTTATTTTTGAGAACCTACTTGAGGAGACACCAATCCCCTTTATTTCTGAGTGCCTACTCAAGGAGACACCAACCCGCTATTTTCAAGCACCAACTTGAGGAAGCTACACCTCCCTGTTGTTCAGGCTCCAAACTGTAGAGGAGTCCAATCCTCTATTTTCAAGAACCAACTTTGAGGAAGATGAAACTCCCTATTGTTTAGACTCCAACCTGTAGAGGACTCCAATCCTCCCTTGCTCCTCCCTCCCACCCTCACTTCATGGGAATATTTCAAAGTTTAATTTCTTCATTAGATTCTGCCACTATTTTGATCTTTTGAATTAGATTCCATAGACACTTTCCTTTCACCACGATTTTCTATTTATACAGTCTTCCAAAAGGTGTATTCTACTGAACCAATGTGTCTCTTTGTAAGAGAGCAATGAATCAATGTTCCTCTTCATAAAAATAATGTTGTTTTAAGAACAAAATTCTTCCTCTGTTATAATTTTTAAGCAATTGGGTGACCTTGGACCCTCTTCAAAATCTCTTTGATGAAGAATTATATTAAGAATCATATTCTTAATTGGCACTGATAAGCTAGACACTTTTCATGGGATGTTTTCCTTTCAACAATACCATATTTTATTCAAATGCTGCAAAATGGTGCAAACTTTTTTCTGCTTGATTCTATCTGGCATTTGCATCAAGAGCATTGTGAATGAAATTTTCTCTAAGCTCCAAGTTGAAAACGAATTTAAATCCTTTGTTTGGTCGTCGAAATTACCTAATAAAATATGCAGAATAGAATCCCACACTTCCGTTGCATCCTCGGTCCTTTCAAAAGATTAGATTCGAGCTTTTATTAGCTCTATGGTGCCTTACTCGTAACAAATGGTGGATATGAGCTAACTCATGGCCCCTTTTTCCATACTCCATATGACTTTGTTCTGTGAATGAGAGAGAAAGCATACAATGATTATATTGACATTTAAACAAATCAATAATTCAGATTTAATCAATCGTTGAGTGGACGGTCCACAAGAATTTCAAATTTGACAAAATGGTCTCAAAATATTCCCAAGCCAAAACGCGATAAAAATTAATGTTGACATGTGGATAGTTAAATTTAGCATAATATTACTTTCACATCCGCCCTCTTCCATTACCTTTCATGTGTTTTGAAATGCGAATTACATTAGAACCGTCTGATCATGCTTCCATTATGATCCAATGATCAACATTGATTTATATATTTGGCGATTCTTGTGGCTTGGTACAATGATCTAATGATCACAATGAGACACTTGGCGATTCCTTGCATTTTTTTCACACCTATGATGATAATCAGAGCATCGATTCTTACAAAAAGAAGAACGATTGCAACCTTCAATTTCTCAAACCTTGTATCAGGGTTAAGGTTATTTCTTTGTAGACACTACAAGCATGCTATATTTTCTATATCATTGAAGGTACAAGATGTCTAATAGAGGATTTCATACCAGACCCTTGTCACCCACTGCATTTCATTGAGCACCAGATTTCGATATTTTCCTTTTGTATTTAGAACAAAGTAACTTTTTTTTAGGTTCCTTTGTAAAGGTTTTCAATGATACCTTCATGGAGTGAACAACAACCTCACCTCTTTGTCTGTTCAATTTCTTCTTATGTGAATGGATGCCAATAACACTTTCCAAATACTTTTGTTGGGACATTAGTATGAATGCATAGAGCTCACACATGATTTTTATCCATAATGACCCTTTTTAACATCATTTCCAATTCCATAACACGATGTCCAACATTGACCATAATGACCCTCTTTGACATCAATTCCAACACCATAACACCATGTCCAACACATTTATAAAGAAAAGTTTTATGGTTTTCTCTCGATTGGGTTTCCATGTTAAACTCTTTGATTTGAGATTATATGTGATTATTGTTTCTCAGCTAATGAATGATTGATGAATGGTTAAATAAATTAAAAAGTATCTTATACTGATTCACCCCCCCTTATCTGTATAAACATAATTTAAATAATTGGTATCAGAGAAGGTTCCTTCAGAAACCGTCTAACCGCTTGAAGGTATATCTGAAGAGAACACATGGCTAGTCAAGAAGATTTCTTCATAAACAAGGATCCATTGTTTGACAGAACAAACTATGTATTATGGAGTATTAGGATGCAAAATTATCTAATCTCTCTTAGGTTTGATATTTGGAAATCAGTTGTGAATGGTTATATAACCAAAACAACTCCACCAATAGATGCGACCAAGGAGAATCCTAGTGAACATAATGCAAAATACATGAATGCCAACTTATTTGGTCTATCAGAATTCGAGTTTTTTAAGGTGATGCATTGTGGATAAAATAAATAAATTTGGGAAAACATTCAAAACATCCATGAAGGTGATGACAAGGTGAAGAAGGGAAAGCTCCAAAATCATAGAAGAAAGTTCAAGAGTTTGAAAATTAAAGACAAAGAAAATGTTGCATCTTATTTCCTTTGAGTGGTTGAAATTGTCAACACCATCAAAGGAATTGGTGAGAATGTTGAAGAGCCAATGATTGCGCAAAAGGTGTTGAGATATCTCCCCTTGATATTTTATTCCAAGGTCTATGCCATTGAATAAATGAAGGATCTAGAGAAACCAATGATGGATGAGTTGCATGGGATTCTCACTGCATATGAGATGAGGAGAGAAAAAGAAAAGTGAACACAAAAATAATAATCTTTCAAAGCATCAAATAATACAAAAGGACACGAATTCCGTGATTGTTCCAACCATGATTCAGATATAAGAAGTACAAGTTGTGAGAAAGATAAAAAGAGGATTTGACAAACACAAAGGTAAGCTACCCTTCATATGTTTTAATTGTGGTAGAGTAGGGAATTTTGTTGTTAAATGCCCATATGAAAAAAGGGAAGACAATGAAGATTAGGACAATAATTTTAAAGAAGAACATAACAATAGAAGAAAACCTTATAGACACAAGAGAGGAAATTATACTAAGAAATAGAGTTTATACTCTAGAGAGGACAATAAATTGTCTTAAGAAAGTGATGGATATGTTTATGATATTGAAAAAGAAGAATTCATATTCAAAGCCATGGATACAAAGTCTATTGATAAATAAAATGGAGACAATAAGAAAGAAAAATTAGAAGAAGAAGAAGAAGGCATTGATGGGGAAGTGAATCTTGAAGCAGATCTCATTAGTGCCTTAGAAGAAATAGAAAGACTCGGGGAAAAGAATAGAAAGAATAAAGAGAAATTGAAGAAATATGAAGAGGAGGATCATGATATTGAATAAACATAGAAGATAGTTATCATCATAAAGAATCAACTAGAAGAGACAAAAAAGGATAAAATAAGTGGTGAGAATCTAGATGAAAGAAAAGGAAGAAAATTGCAAGAAGATAGAAGATGGAATATTTTTTTAAGAAAGGAACTAGAGAAAACAAATGATAAATTGAATATAAGCTTGAGGTTTGGAAAGAGTACTAAAATATTAGATAATATTTTGCATTTCCAAAGCTCACAATTCATCAAGACAGGTCTTGGCTACGACAAAAAAGAAAAGACCCCTAAGGGATATGAAAGCACTAAGGTCACAAAACCACCAGAAAAGGAAAATGAAGAAAAACCTAAAATATCTGCCAATATTCTCAAAGGCTCCATCGACAATGAAAGGAATAGCAGGAAAGGAAACAATGATTAGCATAAATCTGATTCTTCCCATAAGAATGAGTTCATAAGATTTGTTCCACCAAGAAGACCTTTCACAAACCAATACCAAAATCTCTTTATTGGCTATTGTTTTTCTTGCAATAATTTTGGTCATAAAGTAATATATTGTATAGATTATGCAGGAAGTGATATGTGAGAGATATAAATCGAGGTTCTTATAAAACTACAAAGAATGATTATGTGAGCAACAAAACCAGAATTTCTCATGGGTTTGTTGATAGAAACTACAATTCATTTTCTCCTCTACTTGATTACAATGATGAATGTTATAAGTGAAATAAATATGGGCACATAGCATGTGATTGTAGAATCAACATAATAAAGAGGGAAGAAGATGTTCTTTCCAAGCATAGAGAAGAATACAAAAAAGTGTGTAAAAGAAAGCAAGAAGAACAAACGAAGGAAGAATGCGGACTTGCAATTTATGCTCAAAATAAAGGGAACCAATGGTACATTGATAGTGGATGTTAAAAACACGTGACATGGGACCAGACCAAGTTTCTCACCTTGAAGAAAGAAAAAGGAGGCAGTGTTACTTTTGGAGATAATGCTTTTGCAAGGATAGTTGGAAAATGTATTGTTAGTCTTGATAATGGAAATATTAAGACACATAATTCCTTATATGTTGAAGGGTTAAAGAATAATATTCTAAGTGTTATTAAAATGTGTGATCAAGGCTACAACCTCACATTTCATTCTAAAGGGCGTGAGATAAGGAAAACAACTTTAGGAAAACTAGTGGCAAATGCAAACAAAACCTCAAGCGATGTGTACATACTCAATGAAGTCAAAGAAGAAAATTTTTGTATGGAACATAAGATGGGATTGATATCCATATCATATCTTCGGTAAATGGAAGCATAAGCTCAGGGGGAAAAACCCTTTTCCATTGATGTCAAAGGGGGAGAAGTTGTAGGCAAAGGAAGATTTGCAGACACAAGGAAAGTTTTAGACAGGGGGATTATCAGAATTGGCTAAGTGTTTCCATCAATGACAAAGGGGGAAATTGTTGGAAGTATTTTTGTCATTGATGTCAAAGATAGGGGGAAACTATGGATGTCCATATAAAGATTGCAAGATGGAGATTTTTGGAAATATTGTCTTTGGATTTTTGATACTCAGTTTGGATACCCTATATTTGAAGGAATGTTTACCCTATATAATTATATCAAATGGGATCATAGGTTATGTGGTTGGAAACATTATTATGATACATTTCCAATGGTATATGGCATTCCCACTAACTCCCTAGGAATGAGGATATATGATTTTTTTCGTCTGACAACCCAATCATTATTTACAAGTCGGCCTTGAAAGTGGGGACATAAATACTATAAATATAGGATAGATGTGTGAATTTGAAGTGTAATCAAGAAAGAGATCAAGTCTGAGGTGTACAAAAGTGATTTGAGGTGCGCTAAAGGAGTTGAGGTGTATTTTTGGGATTTAAAGGTGTGCAAGAAAAGTTTGAGGGGTTTTCTTGGGATATTATTGTTCTTAAGGTGTGCTATGAAGGAATGAAGTTGCAATGTGCATTTTTTTGAAGTTCTGATGCTGCAGTCTGATATCATATTTTGGGAATGATACTATGAGTCTCGCTAGGGCACGAAGACTACATGTCAGTAGGGTTTGAAGGATTTTTTATGGAATGAAGCATGCAGGTGAAGTCAAAAGTACTATGTGTATGAATATATTAGATTGGTGTCTACATGTATCTTGTTGATTTGGTTCTTAGGTGAGGGAATTGGTGTCTCCAATAGGTTGGTGCTTGAAAATATTGTAACAATAGGTTGGTTCCTGTAGGTGTTGTTGAGTTGGTGCTCAGTTGAGGAGATTGGTGTCTCTACTAGGTTGGTCCCTACATCTTGTTGAGTTGGTGCTCAATTAAGGAGATTGGTTTTTCCAATAGGTTGGTTCCTACAATATTTGTAACAACAGGTTGGTGATAATAAACATTTATAAATATAAGAATTTTTTTCTCGATTGGGTTTCCATGTTAAACTTTGTGATTTGAACTTATATGTGATTATTGTTTCTCAGCTAATGAATGATTGATGAATGGTTGACTAAATTAAAAACCATCTTATACTAATTCACCCCCCTTATCAATATAATCACAAGATCACCCACCCAACTTCCCTCTCAAAGCCAATTTTAAATCCAAAATTCTAAAAAGAGTTAGTTCGATGGAATAATTGATTCATTTTGGTAAACCTCGTGTACCTTGGTTTTTGTTCATTTACATGCATGTATCCTATATTAATACAAAGGTGTATAGAAAGAGGGGAGAAAGAGAAGAATCATCCTATAGACAAGTGGATAATTTCCTTAGATGACAAGTGGAATCAAATGGTCAAGGAAGATTTGGAACGAACACAAGGAATCAAATCTCTAGGAACAAGAAGAAGACAACTAGATGGGGACACCTAATGACCAAGAAATAAAAATGAATAGACAACAAGGGAAGGTAAAATGAAGAATATACAACTCCATCTTTTTGTATAAATAAGATAAACCTGATAGAGAAAAGGATATTTTCTTCTGCAATTTTATAACCTCTTTTAGAAAATTAATGAAAGTCAAGCCACTACTGTCCAAGCTATTTTAGAGACCAATTTATGTTCTAAATATTTTTATGTGTAGAAATTCTACTACTTTACTAAGTTTTGGAATGGTGTAAGAATGTGCTTCTATAGTATAGACTTTACTCATGTACAAGAAATGTCTCTTATTTAGTTTCTCTCAAAAATTCTTTATTTATAGCCATAAGTGTAGTACTGTAATCAACTATTCATTTTCAATATTTTTTGGTATGCATGTGGTTATTTAGGTTTTCTCTTTTATTTCCATAGTAACTTTCTTTGTAAAGGTAAAATCAATGATATATTTTGTGCTATGCTTATCCCCTTAGTTTTGGTAGATTAGCACGAGCATTATTCCACATTTTTCATATTAGAGTAGTTGCATTTCATTTATTGCATTTCAAAAAAACCTAAATGGTGGACCAAAGCACAATTGGTAAAACCCCAAACTAGTAAAAGTTGTTGGGCCACAATTTGTATGGGTTCCCTATTCCAAACAAAACAATGTCTAATCAACACCTTTTATTATGGAGAGACCCTACTAATTGCATAGGGCCATTTAGCCTTGTCAATATCTTTCATGTTAGAAGGAATGGGCTACCATTGTGTAAATAATAGAAATAATTTGCATAGTGATATTTTAAAAAATAATTTAGGTTCTAGCCATATATCTATTTTCAATACTGATTCTAATCCCGAATAATATTTTGAAGTTACTACTATTGATTTTGAAAATCATGGTTTTGTAGAACCTGAACCATTGTGTGTTGTTCCTATTAAAAAAGTTAACAAGTTTCATCGACTTACTTAGGAATATGCTAATAAATTGGCAATATTCTCATTTCTCCCTTACTCCATAGATGAAAGAGAACTAATAAGAATGTTTTTTAGATTGATGTAGAGACCACTATTAAAACCATAGATGATTTGATTGACCTCAAACTTGATGAAATTCCATAACCTTTAAATGAAATCCCACCATCTCGTCCGATTTTATCCTCTCATTCTTCAAGATCTTCAAGCCCATATTTTGACTTTGATTTTGCCAGAAAAGATTGTGAAATTGTTGGATAGCTCAATTCTTCCCAAATGGTGAGAACTGAACATCAATTTCCTGCTTGGAAAGTCCAATATGTGCTTAATTTGGTAGGAAAACTCCATGATCTTCCCAAATTTGACCCAAATAAATTAGGTTCATAGTAAGACCACATTAAAAACCTTTATCTAGTTATTTTGTTATTGAATGTGGAACAGAAAAATGTGGCATGCAAACATTTTCCTTATACTTTTGAAAACAAGGATTCTACATGGTATTTCAACTTTCTTGTATGATCCATTAATAATTAGTATGAATTTGAAAAACATTTACTGTTAATTTTGGTGATGAATATACTCTAAATGCATTTTTCAAAGAACTAATAGTAATTAAGATGGATAAAAAATAACATATAAAAGACTTCAAATCTTAAGCTTTTGCAAATAGTATCATTGTATGAGGATTTTTCAGAGATGTGACATCCATTTTTAAAAATCATGTTTTGGACCAAACTATTGTGGTCCATCCTCAGGAATAAATTTGTGACAAAATTATTCTTGAGGATGGAGCACAATAATTTGGTTCAAAACATATATTTTAAAAATGGATGCAACATCTCCGAAAAATTCCTCATACAATAAAAGACTTCAACAAAGGGTTCACTATCATTCTAAATAAATTTTTAGTAAATTCTACACCAATTGAAGAAGTAGTGGTTGAGTATTATACTTTTTCCTTACATGCATCTATTTCCATGTTTGTTAAGAGAGTTGGTAAAAAAACTATAGTTGGAATTTTAAAAAAAGACAAGAATGTGGAAAGAGAAATGTTGAGATTGACATGAAATCCAAGAAACAAATATTCTAAAACCACTCCTAGGAAATTCATTTCTCTTCCTAAACCACCCTTAAAAATGAATATTGAAGTTTAGGATAAAGATCCCACAAACATGGAAAGTGTATTGCATTTGGATAATAAATTATCCAATGATATAATGGATTTAAAGAAAAGTTCTAGAGAAGGTACTTCTAACCCAAAAAATTGCATACCTGTATATAGGACAACAATCACTTCTCCAAATCCACATTTACAAATTTAAACTTAAATTTAGAAGACATAGGGATGGACAATTATTGTACTTATCATCATGCAAATCAGTTTGAAAAAACATGTCCCTAATGGTTGCATTCTATGACTTTAGTGGTAAATCTATTTCTGGATCAATAAAAAGAGATTGGAATACCCATTCAAGAGGTTGAAGATGTGGAAGTTGTGGAGGAATAATAATAAAAAGGAGAGGCAACAAAGTTCCTACAACACATGTCACATGGACTTCAAGAGGAAGAAGAGAAAGTGGTAGAAGAAATCCAAGCCACTCAAATACGACAAAGGGATTGCAACCTAAGAAGTAAGGGGTATGTTCATTTATACCCTTCTACATCCCAACCGTCCATAACATTCAAAAGAACTATAGTTCTCGCCCAACCCAAGAAAAAAATAATGATAAACATACCTTGGATGAGCATGGATAATAATGTACTTGAGGATATGAAGAAAACCAAGGAAAATACTTCTCTTTGTGATGTCTAAAATATTCCTCAACAAAGAGACCTTATTCTACAAACTTTCAAGACATCCTTAGATGTACCTCAAAAAATAGTAATGAATTTTGAAGAAAAATAAAACCTTGTTTTGGTAAAACTAAGTTTAGAGACAAAAAAAAATGCTATTATGAATAATGTTATAATTGGTAACTGATCCAAGTCTCAAACCCTACCCTTTTTGCTAACCTTTGAAATATACAATTACAATGTGCATAACTATTTGGTTGATTCGGGAGCATCCCAAACTATAATGTATTGGTATGAAAAAAGATAAAATCTACTCCAACCAAGTGCTTTGCTCAATTTATTCAATTGGATAGGTCAAATTTAAAGTTATTGGGTAACTTAAAGATGTTTTAATTAGACTAGCTTCTAACCCAAAGCTATATAAGATTATAGACATTATTGTGGTTGATAGTCCCGAGTCTTATGTTCTTTGGATGAACAGGGATTGGTATCAAAAGTTACAAGGATATTTTCACACAAATTGGTCTCATATATTGTTACCATGGAGTAGACAACAAAGTTGATAGAGAGGGTCATATGAAGCATATGGTTACATGAATGGAATAATCAAATGAACCTATACAATTTACACATTCAATTTTGGGAAATTATTTTCTTGAAATTGAAATTGGAAATCATATAGCAGAAGAATCACCTTTAGAACCTGAAAAACATTATGAACTCCTCCACTGTACTTGGTTTGATGAAAATGACAATGTACCATAGTAGATGCAAATAGTAGTACTCCAACTAACGTAATGTAAATACTAACACACACTTATACTGATTCATGCTCCCCTCCCCCCACCCCTCTCAATATAAGTGTGTGTT
>JASDQU010101700.1:186512-203346 GCA_032191745.1 Picea mariana
AATTATTTAATTGATGGAAATGTACCTTCATGAAGGATTAAAAAAGAGACAGTATTGAGAGAAAGTGTGTGTGTGAAAAATGGATGAGCAAAGATTAAATATGATTCCAAAAGGGGAGAGTTTTGAAATTAGTTTTAGGTCAACTTGGAATTTTCACAATAACTTGTTTTCTAGGACACTTCAGACCTTGAAATTTTGAAGAGACAGAGTACATATATGCCCTATGGAATTTAGGGTTTCTGAATGCTCCTAAAATCTATTTCAAACAAGACAGCTTGGCACTTTCACTATAACTTACTTTTGGTGATGTTTCAAATCTCAAAATTTTGTAGATATGGAGGCGATATCTCTGGGTACATGTGGTAAATATTTTATACATTGGCTCAATATACTTATGGAGATATGCCCTGTGGAATTTAGGGTTCTTGAATTCTCCTGAAATTAGTTTCAAACAGGACAGTTTGGAATTTTCACTATAACTTATTTTTTGGGAGTATTTAGACTGTGAAATTTTTACAGAACAAAGAAGACGTACATAAGTACCGTAGGTAACAATTTTAGATGTTGGTTCAATTAAATTTTTGAGATATGATTGGTGTAATTTAGGGTTCTTGAATGCTCCCGAAATCCATTTCAAACAATTCAGTTTGGAATTTTCACTATAACTTCGTTTCTAGGACCCTTCTGACTATGAAAATTTTTCAGAACAGAGGAGACAGATAGAAGTACCTAAGGTAAACATTTCATATGTTGGTTCATTGTACTTTTTGAGATATTCTCTGTGGAAGTTAGGGTTTATGAATGTTCTTGAGATTGGTTTCAAATAGGTCAGTTTGTGATGCAGGAGCATCGCCAACAAAGCACAAGTGTGAAAGATAGTTGGGCGCACTAGCACATATTTTGAAATATTTTGAATTTCAACGATCAGTGTATTAATGTAATATCTGACACAACGTTTTGATTTATAAACATATTTAATGATTGGAGGTCGAACCATCACATAAGATCGATGGGGAATGCATTTTGTTTTATGAATCGGATTGTAGTACAGATTTGGAGCTTGCTCTCTTATCTGTCTCACTCAATATTTATTGTAATAAATGTTAAGTAGTTGATAGCATTTAATTTTGATAAGATAGCATAGAGTAGTTGGAGGGAAAGGCTCTAAGAGCACCTCTTTGTATAAAGATTTGTAATATTGCTCAGAAGTGGTTGTTGCCCTTATTGTTGAAGGAGGTTGAATCTAATGTATAGATTGTCATTGTAAATTGGGAGATACAGAGATATATTGTATGAATGTATGTAAGTTTCAGACAGATGAATATAATAGGAGAATATATTGTCCCAAATGTGTGTTGTGTGTGTCTATATGAATGAATGAATGAATGTGTGCTATGTGTGTCTATATGAATGAATGAATGAATGTGTGTTGTGTATCTATCAGTATGGCGACAGTCGGGACTGTAGAGGACGCATGTCAAATGGTGATGAAGGCAGAAGAGAAGTTGGCCAGGAAGCATAGCCAACAAAACCGAGGTCAAAGTTTGAATAGAGGCAAAGGAGTTACCCAGGATAAAGTACAGAAGCCCAAGGATGAGGTAGAGAAACCACATAGTCACTCTGAGAGAGGAGGAAGTTCCCGAGGAAGACAGGGTGGTGGTAGAAATTCTTTCCCAGAGGAAGAGGAAGAGGCAGAGGAGGAGAAGTAAGAAGTTATGCCTATGGAAAAAGAGGACATATGTATTGGGATTTCCCTGAGAGGAAGAAAGGAGGTGAAGCTCACATTTCATAAGAGAAGAAGTGATATGTTGAGGCATAAGGTGCAGAGGATGGAAGATCCTTGATGATGAAGAAGGTTCTCTTGAAGTAGGAGCCAGAGATTGAAAGACCATCACAAAGGAACAATTTTTTCAGGATAGCTTGCAAAACGAAGGACAGGGTTTGCAAGGTGATAAATGACAGTGGGAGCACTGACAACTTAGTATCCACAGAAATGGTGGAGAATCTAGAGTTGGATGCGACTACACATTAGAAACTGTATAAGGTCTCATGGTTGCAGAAAGGTCATTAGGTAACCGTTACTAAACAATGCATGGTTAAATTTAAAATACGAGGATATAAAGATGAGATTTTGTGTGATGTGATTCCTATGGATGTCTTTCATGTTTTGTTGGGAAGACCATGGAAGTATCACATGAATGTTATTCATGATGGGAGGAGGAATACTTACACCTTAGATAAGAATGGTAGAACACACATGTTGCTATTGATTGAAGAGAAGAAGGTAAAGGAGGAAGCTAGTGTGAGCGTACTTCTCATGAGTGGGAAGGAGCTCCTGAATGAAGTAAAGAAGGATCAGGAGATGTAGTTTGATGTAGTGAGGAAGCCGAGAGTTATCCTTACCATTACTTCAATGGAAGATTTTCCTGAGGAAGTTCAGGAACTATTAGAGAATTTTGTTGACATTGTAGTGGATAAGTTGCCAAACTCAGTGCCACTTATCAAGAGCATCAGTCATCACATTGAATTGATACCAGAAGAAAACCTGCCAAATAAAGAAGCATACAGGTTGACACCTCGAGAGAATGAGGAGGTGAAGAGACGGGTTAAGCATATGTTAGACAAGGGATTGGTCAGATAAATATTGAGTCCATGTGCAGTGCCAACTGTACTAAGTCCAAAGAAGGATCGATGATGGAGAATGTGTATGGACTCAAGGGACATAAACAAGATCACCATAAGATACAAATTTCCATTACCCAGGATGGATGACTTGATGGATTTCCTGAGTGGAGCTAGCTATTTTTCAAAAATAGATTTGAAAAGTGGATATCACCAGATAAGAATGAGAGAAGGTGATGAGTGGAAAACATCATTCAAGACAAATGAGGGGTTATATGAATGGTTTGTTATGTCATTTGGATTAAAGAACGCCCCAAGTACTTTTATGAGGCTGATGAATGAACTGTTGAGGGATTTCATTGGTAAATTTGTGATTGTGTATCTGGATGATATACTAGTATTTAGAAAGACTAAGGGGGAGCACATGAGACATTTGACATTGGCGATGAGGAGGTGAATATCTTTGAGGTAAGAAGCTTCCATGGGTTAGCAAGTTTTTATCGAAAGTTCATCAGAAATTTTGGTGGGATTAGTGCTCAGATGATGGATACAGTGAAGAAAAGACACAAGCCTTTCAAATGGACAGAAGAGGCTGAGAGGAGCTTCAACATATTGAAGGAGAAAATAACTGAACAACCGATTCTAGTTTTACCAAATTTCGGAAATACGTTTCAGGTAAGATGTGATGCGAGTGTAGTTGCAATTGGAGCGGTCTTAAGTCAAGACAACAAACCTGTTGAATATTTCAGTGAGAAGTTGAATGAATCTAAAAATAATTACTCCACATACGACAAGGAGTTCTATGCCATAATTCAAGCCTTGAAGAAATGGAGGAAATATCTCGTACCAAAGGATTTTGTTTTGTATGGCGATAATCATGCTTTGTAATTCATAACCAGACAGGAGAAGTTAAACCAGCGACATGCTAAGTGGAAAGAGTTTATGCAAAATTTCACTTTTTTCATTAAACATATTTCTGGGAATGTGTTGACGGGCGAAAATGACCGCTCGTCAATTGGAAGAGTGAGTCTGGTCCGGGGTTGTCTAATTAACCCAAGCCGTTTGGATTGACTCACTCTGACGGGTTTAATGGCTCCATTGGCCAATCTAAAGTCCTAAAAGAAACAAATAAATAAATAAAATAAACAAGATAACTCACTAATTACTAATCACTAATATATATATGTACATACAAATATACAACTTATTTTAAATAATATTTACACACATAACTGTTTGTCTAATTTATATGCATGTTATACAATTTATGATTTTTAATCTGAACTCACAAAAATCAATGTAAAAATGGCTCTTTTGATGAAAGTAGATAAAGAAAGCAAAATGAACTATTTCTTTTTGGTTTGCTTTTTATCTCTATGCATCTATAAGATTAAATATCAAAATACTATGGAAACAAAATATGTAGACAACGAAAACCAGACCACATATAAGAGTTTCTAAAACGAAAAAGCAAATAAAAGGAACAAACTAACCTATTAATGACTTGAAAAGCATGCATCTGACATCTGTATGATCATGAATCATCCATTCAGTTTGTCCACAAGATAAATCTGCAGTGTACTTTCACGTTGTTTGGAATAAATGCCAGATAGTATATTGACTGTTGGATTTTAATAATAGAATGACAGGATGCAAATAATAACTATGATATTTGTGACTGCAAGCAATTATACATAAGATAAATCTGACAGTAACAAGCTCCTTTTAATCATTCAACAAGATTAAGATAAACCTTAATATTTGAATTGAACAATCAATCACTATTTTCATATAACTGAAGCATAAAATTGTGGACTGTATGAAAGAAATTATCTTGACGACATAATAATCTGTGAAGACGAAAGCTATCGACAATTATCGAATTATCAAGATAAACAAACCATAGACAACAACAATATTTACAGATAGCTAAAGAAGAAATGTAAACATGTGTTTTGTCCAAATTCGTGTATAAGTTGTCCACAATTAGCCCAAGGCCAAGATGATGTGATTACAAATAAATAATGAGTTTTTAAGGCCTTTAGAAAGGTAACTGTCTCATCCTCTGAGATCAGATATTGATTACAAAAATAAAAGGGGGATATAACCACCCAGATCATACTAAATCTTCTAAAGCTAAAAAAAAGTTTATTTCTATTTATACAAAAAAGTATCATAGATATGGCTAACAAGCCTCAAAAATGCTTCAGATCACTTGGTAACCATGAAATCCTAGATATCCTGAAAAGAAAAGAAAAAATAGAGAGACTTATATATATTTAACCATTAATTTGCAAATTTCGAATTAGAATAACTGGCTACAGAATCTGTTGATTCTATAGATAGTTATTTTAGTAATGAAATCCAATTTATTGAATGAATAAAACAATATAATTTATTTAATAAACAACCCTATTTTAAGATAAAAGAAATCATACCTCAAACTGTAAAATCAAATCATATTAGATGATCTCAGAATTTATTATTGCAGTTGCAGTCTCAACGTTTTTTAATATCACATTCCATGTAGTCTTCATACGTTTCCCTTTTATTTGAATGACAGACTCGAGCCTATGATTTTCATTTGTTAACGCACCGACCTGATCAGTGAGAGATTTAATCTGTGACTGTAGGATAGGTATATCGGTGTAGTATTTATTAATCCAGAATAGGCAAACTTCACACTTCCACTGTGCAACAGTCCCTTGGGAATAACCACGATTATGAACCGGAGCATCTCCAACGTGGACTGTAGATTTATTACCCAACTTAATACCAGGGAACCCTTCACTATGTTTCAGACAAGGCGGTAGATTGTCCACGAAATTGTAAGGCTGATTGAGGTGTGGTTGGAACGAAAGAGGGTCTTCTTCGGCGAGAAATCTATCAATTTCAGAATATGAACTCTCATGGATCTCGATCATCTTCATCGAGCTCACATGAGGGTTCGACTTGTTTCGGAGCTTCCTTGAAATTAACCTTCCATCTCTCTTATTTTTAAAACTCAAATCAACATCGCCTTTAGACCTCTTACCTGTAGGTTTGTTTGAATTTTTGACAGAGTCATTAGGCTGTGTAGCTTGCTCATGGGCCTGCTCAGTAACCTTTGGGTCGGGTAAAGGCTTGTTGTAGGTGGCCATAACACAGGCCTAGGTAGGTGAGAGGGGCATTGTAGGGTAGACTAAGGTTTCTTCAATCACAGGCTTGTCGACCTCTTCAACATTGGGGTTAGCGAAACCATTTATGGTTAAAAATGAATCCCAATCATCGTTCTGCAACTTCAATTGATGTGCAAGCATAATTTTTATTAAACCGTGGTGGAAAAGACTTGAATCTAAACGTTGTTTTTTATACCTCTTATCCATTTTGTAAAGGCTCCTCCATAGATAATAAGGCATGTTTAAAGGAAACCCTATGAAAATCATGAGCAAATGCAGATGATAAATTTACACAAGACCAAAATGGCCTTCACAAGTGACAAATTGTTTCAACACTGCAAGAAGACCGTACCATTGGGCTTTCAGTAAGGAGACTAGCATACCTTTGTCATAGCCATTGATATTCCGAGATGTAAAGAAAAGACTCCAAGGAACCTCTTCTACCTTAGCATTCTTGAACCACCTCTGACTGCTCGGAGGGAGTCCTGTAGCTTGGCTTAAAAAGTCCTATGTGACTTTGAGTTGAATGTCCCACACCTTAGCTCTACATCCATCGAATGAGAGAGTGAATTCTTGAGTAGTCTGTAGTTTGAAACCCTGGAATTTTTCAAGGAAAACGAGCCAACCATTACCCTCGAGGTCCTCCCTGACATCATTGCATAGGAGCAAGGTCTGAGTGTCGTTAGGTTCGACTCTAACAATAGGAGCCATGGTGAATTAACAAGCAATCACATAAATGCAGTGCGTATGGAGGGTTTGTAAGAGCAGACCAGAGCTATATCCCGACCCCGAAAACCATCAACAGTCTATGGTGTATGATGAGAAAATACATAACGAAAAGACAGGCATTGTTTGAAATGAATGGGAGGGGTGTTGCAAAGCCTAATACCAAGCTTCAAAATGATGGGTTGATTGTAATCGTATTGCCACCTCTCATAAAGTACAAGCCACGACCAGAGCATTAAAATAAAAATAAGTGTGCAACATAGTGGGTTCGATCATAAAGTTTGGGAGAGTGAAACTTGTAAATCAAAGACTAGTGATGAAGAAACATATGACCAAGAACCACACAAAAACCATATCAATGCTCAAATCACAAGGTCCTTTGTTGATATAATTAACAATCCCTAAGCATGCTTGGCATTCAAGGAATCGAAACAAAGAGAATAGTCTTCATAGCAAGGAACAAGGCTTCATTAATAAACAGTAGAAACATTTTACCTTTCATAAATTTTTCAAATAGAATGGTAACACATTCGTAAGTTTTAATGCTTTGTTTTCATGCTTTGTTTTCATGCTTTCAGTCATGAACGAAGAATGAAAAAAACAATAGGGAAAACTGAAAAATTACAATTGTCATTTCAAAAATTGCTTACGAAGAACAAAAAAACGTATGACCCCAGTTAGGCAGCTACATAGATCATTTAATTGATATAAAAAGTTAAAAATATGTTGGGCTGCCAACAATGGCGACATGATGGGAGAAGCAGTTATCTCTGTAATACAGACGAGTTCAGGTTAGAGAAATCTGAAAGATTTCAAATCAAAGAACAATTGAAAGGTTGTTCGAACATATTTAATAATCATGACGCAATCCAATTTAACATATCTTTCGTTAAAAAGAACGAAATCTGGTGACAAACTTCACAAAAGAAAGCCACAACGTTTAAGTTAATGTCTCCAATACTATTGACAAGGCCACTGCTGCTAGCAGGTGTCCATAGCCTCAACAGGGATGTCAATTAACCCACTCTGACGTTTGTATCCTGTCCAAGAAATTTTAAATCAGAATGAAGGACGCTTATGGCCAAAAACAAGATTTATACCTGAGAATTTTCGTTTACCTGAAATCACTTTGCTGCCAGCAGGCCTGTTCAGTACCTCGACAAAGTTGTCTTGGCATCATGCATGCATTTACCCATTGCTAACAGACCTGTTCAGTGTCCCGGTGGGTTTAAAAACACTTCCCACGGCTCTCTGAGAAATTATTCACATTCTGATATAGTTTTAAAGATATTCAACAGAGCGGGGTGACGCTGAAAATTCCATTTTTTTAACACAACTTAATATTTCCTAGGCCTTTAAATTTTTCTTGCTAACCTTCATCAAGATATGAAAAATAGTTCATTAATAAAACTAATTTTCAAGGACAGGGACACGTCGTTGAGTTGATTTCTTAAAGAGCAGGGACAGCGTAAAGAGCTTTTTTAAAGATAATCGTGAATACTTTCAAGTGAAAATTGAAACCGAGAAATCGACTTTCAAGCAAAATATCATCTTTAACTAGCCTACAATTTCAGAGAAAGACAACAATTGATGCTTTGACAGCCTTTGACAGTTATTTCGAGATGGAGCATTATGTTCTCTTTTTCTGAGCTAGACTGTAATACAGGCATGTTTGACTCAAAAAGGCCAATAAACAAAAATGAAAATAAAAAACAAACCAACAAAGAGAAACAGAAAGCAAAGAAATCAAAACAGAAAAATATGTACAAAAGGTGTATCGGAAAGTTGTCAGGTAAAATACCTTTTGAGAGCTTGTCCATTCACTAGGAAGGTGTCTGGTTGTCCCTCTAAATTCTACAGGCGGAAAGAACTGGGACCTAGTTTTTCAGCAATTAAGAACGGTCCCAACCATTGGTTTTGCAACTTAGTATGTTCGCCTTTCCCCTCATGAGGTTTGTCCCACTTAAGGACAAGATCACCTACCTCAAAAATTTTGTCTGAGGCAGTATTGGAATCGAACCATCTTTTGACAATAAGTTGATGTTGATCCAGTTTTTGTTTTGCTTGAGCCCTTACTTCTTCTAACTTCAACAAAGAATTAATCTGACTTTCCAAAGGAGGACAGTCTTCTTCTTGAACCTTCTGCGATAACTGCAAAGATGGAAGAAGAACATGCGGTGGAAGAATTGCTTCCCTACCGTAAACGAGAAAAAAGGGGGAATTACCAACAACAATTTTTGGAGTTACCCTATCAGCCCAGATTGCATTGAATAGTGCATTATGCCAGTTTTTGTGATTTTCAGAGACCGCTCTCTTGATGATCTTGATCAGGTTTTTATTGGTCGATTCCGCCAAACCATTTCCTTGGCGGTAATAGCTAGCAGAATACTTTAGTTTTATTCCTTTTTCTAAAGCAAAAGCACTCATTTCGAGAGATGAAAAATAAGAAGCATTATCGAACACTAGGCATTCAGGAATACCAAAACGAGTGATAATGTTTGAATTTAGGAAAGATATTACCTGAATGGTGTTTACCACTTTTAATGGTGCAGCCTCGGACCATCTAGTGAAACAGTCTGTCGCTATTATGATGTATTTATGCTACTGGAGGAGGTGGGGTTAATTGGGCCTATAATGTCAAGGCCCCATTGCTGAAAAGGGAAATCTACCGAGACAGATTACAGCAGGAATGTTGACTTCTGTACTCATCCAGAAGCCTTTTGACAGATTATACACTTGCGGCATAACACATGGGCATCTTTAAAAAGAGTAGGCCAGTAATACCTTGCCCCTAATACTTTGTGGGCAGTGGTGTTTCCACCGAAATGCCCACCAGCTTCCCCTGCATGTAATTCTAATAAGACTTTATCTGCTTCATCTTTTTCCAAACAACGCATAAGTATTCCATCGAAATTTTGGCGAAACAATATACCATTCACCAGCTGAAAAAAAGAAGATTTTAATCTCAACGCTCTCCTCTTTTTTAGATCAAGGTGATGGGGAGTTGATCCGTGTATTAGATAAACCTTGATGTCATCATACCAAGGACTGGTAAGATTTTGTACACAGCAGATTTGATTTTGATTATGCTGATCTTGAATTAACATATCAATTTTATTTTGTTGTTCTATAGCTGAATCAGAAACTAATTTACATAAACCTTGGCCTCTGACAATTTGTGCTGGAGTGATTTCGAGGTCATATTATTGTAAGGATGTGACCCAATTTGCCCTTTTTTCACCCAGTGCTTTCTGTACTAACAAATTTATGACAGCAGGGTAAGAGACAATGACTTTCATCCTAGATTTCAGTAGATAAGATCAAAAGTGTTTTACTGCTTTAAAAACAGCATAATCATGTTGATCTATTGTTGGGTAATTAAGCTCTGCTCCCTTAAAGGTTGAGCTCATAAAGGCAATAGGAACTTCGTTGTTTTGAGCATTCTTTTGGGTTAGCACAGGGGCATAAGACTGATCAGAGGCAAACGTGTAGAGAGTGAAATCTCGCGAAAATACAAGGCTCATTAGGGATGGAGCCTCTACTATGGCCTTTTTTATTGAGTCAAAAGCTTGACTTTCTAGAGGTCCCCAATGGTACTATACATCCTTTTTTATTAAGTTTTGTAATGGCCTAACCATTTCTAAAAAGCTTGAGACAAACCTTCTAACAAAATNCATTGGATACAATGAATCCAATCATCTTTCATTGTTCCACTACAAAGACAGATTTTTGGGGATTTAAAGAGATGTCATACTTACGACATTGTTGTAGAACAGATCTTAGATGAGCTAAATGATCTCCTTTATTCTTTGAGAAGACAGTGACATCATCTAGATAGACTACTACAAATTGATTGATAAGACCACGGAAAGCAATATCCATTGCTCTCTGAAAAGTGGCACCAGCATTTATAAGACCGAAGGGCATCTTTTTATAAGCATAGGTACCCCATGGAGTACGGAAAGTGGTTTTCAGCAGGTCTGGGGGAGACATGAGAACTTAGTTATACCCTGAAAAACCATCCAGTAGAGATAATATTTCAGAACTGGATACCTATTGGAGAATTTGTTCCATGGGAGGAACAGGGTAGTTGTCTTTATCAGATGCTCGGTTTAAATTTCGGAAATCGACACATAGTCAGATTTCACCACTTTTCTTCCTTTCAGGGACAAGATTAGAGACACATTGTGTATGTCTTACCGAGAATATTATCTTAGAATTCAAAAGTTGGTTTAGTTCTTTCTTGACCGTTGGTTCAAGTTTTGGGTGCATCTTTCTTAACTTCTGTTGAAAAGGTTGAGTCTTGGGTTTCATGGGAATAACGTGTTGTATGATGTTAGGATCAAAGGATTTTAGATCATCATATGTCCAAGCAAAGGCATCCTTAAATTCCTTAAACAACTTAATAAATGTTGAATTTTCTTGCTCAGAACATCCCATTCCCAAATTGATGCATTGTGGGTTATCTTTAGTTCCTAGGTTCACCTTTTCATGGGTCAAGGAAGAACTATTCGTTTTACAATTCATTGATTTTCTGAATTTATCATGCAAATCATAAAACTTTTCTAATCTTACCACAGATTTTGGGATAGAATTTACTAGATCTGATGTTGATTCCGGAGATCTTGGGTCTAATATTATCGTAAAATTGTGGAGGTATTTGTCATGGGTACCTTCATCGATAACTGCACCTTGGAAAGTATCTTCCATGTGCAGAAAACTGATGATTTGTTGATCGTCATCGAAAACTCTCCAATTAGTGATGTTGTCTGGGACGGATGGTTTGAACAATAATTCAACGAAAAACGCGTTCGAAGAAAGGCCTTCTGTGGGAAACAGTTTATAAGCGACATTAGCCAACAAGTCAGCCTCAGAATTATTCAATCTTGGAATAGAATTAATGTTAAACGCAGAAAATTTGTTCATTAGATTCCATACCTCAGTTTGATAGCTTTTCAGGTGTGGAGATAGGCAATGAATGTAATTTCTTACCTGTCTGACCACAATTTCTGAATCACCAAAGATTATTAAATTTTGAACTCTCAAATCTAGTGCCTTTCTGAGACCTTGCAGGAGTGCCTCCTATTCAGCCGTATTGTTTGTGCATTCAAATTCTAACCGGCAAGCGATCAAAGTTTTGTTACCTGCTGGATTAATGAGCACACATCCTGCACCAACTCCTTCCTTAGATTTAGATCCATCCAAGTAAAGAGACCAGATATAATTTTCATCAGTTGTATATGACACCTTAGAGAGGGTTGTTGACTGTGTGCATGTCATGAGTTCGGACTATTGTTCCGGGTCAGTAATGGTAGAAGTTTCAGCCATGAAATTGTCGAAAAAAGTGTTCATCCCCTGCATTTTGGGTGAATTGGCGGAAGCAGTGAATGATTCATTAGGATCATTTAAATTAGTTACCGTAAGCTTGAGATAATTCTCACGAGTGATATTGATTCTGTTAGGCTTTCCATTCTCTGGCAGCCATAGGTGAGACCAATCTGTCGCAAAGTAACCATGTAGCGGTTCGGACCAATCCCTACTTAAAAATAAGCCATATACTTCAAGGATATCAACGACAATAATATCAATAATCTGGTGGACTTTAGGATTAGATGATAATTTGATAAGTACATTTTTTAATTCACCAATTACCTTAACACTGGTCCGATCAAGCTGAATAATTTTCAGACTGGAAGGTTGAACTTCAGCATTGATTTTTTGGCAGACAGACCAAGGCATTATGTTTGACGATGCACTAGAATCTACCATACAATTATGTACATTCCTATTGAAAATTTCAAAAGTCAACAAAAAGGGTGGGACATTTCTGCGAGTATTAACAATAGAAGTTTGTTGGTTTTTAGTCGTAGCCCCTGGAACTATTTTATATACATTTGTTATGATTTTTACAGTAAGGTCTCTTTTATCAGAGGATTCTAGTGTCGTTTTAAAGGATACCTTTTAAGGTGTTTTAGGGTTGTTTTCTGCAAATTTGTTGTTGTTCAGATTGTTGTTTTTGTTGTTTTTTGCAATATTTTGAAGCATCTTTTGCAGAAGAAAAGGAAATTTCAATAATTCATAAATAGAAATATTAGCTCTAAATTTTTTGAGATCCTCGATCAAATCATATTCTAAACTTGGAGTTGTTGAATTCTGCTTAGTTTCAATTAGTTTAGACTATTTTTGAGGTGCATTAGTTCCAATTTCAGAAGAGGATTTATTCATTGTTTTGCTTTTGGTATTGTAAGGATGCACCGTTTCGAAATTGGCTTGAAAGATACTATCCGAAAAATGCCCGAAGATGTTGGGAGTGGGTTCGTCCTCTTCCACTATTTCTTGTTCAGCCACGTCTTCAGAAATCTCAGGAGGAATTAAGTTATCATGTGCTTCTAGAATTATCTGGATAGCATACTATAGGCTTTCAAGATTTAGGCCTTCAGAATTTGAATTAGGCCGGTTTGTGGGAAAAGGCTTACTAAAAGGGGGTTTGTAAGACCCTTTTCTTGAAGAATCTTCTTCAGCTGGTCTCCTTAAATCTATAACTTGATTTAACAACTTCTGAATGACCTTGTGTAAACTTTCAAGATCTAAACCGTCTGATTGAGTTTTGGTTTGGGGGGGTCTAGGAAGAATTTCTATTTTCTTCTTAGAAGATGAGGTAATCTCTGCCTCGTTACAGATATTGTCCTTTAGGCTGAGAATGTCTTTCTCAATTTGGCTCACCTCCTCGAAGGCTTCCAATAATGTTGCTTTCTTAGACCTTTTTACCTAGATTGTTATGTTTTTGTGTAGGGATTTCGTGTAGTATGCGACGATAAGATTTTTAGCAGGCATTGAATCAGTGGGGATTCGATTCTTTAATGTTAGAAACCTTTGATTAAAGTCTTTTATTTTTTCCTTGGGGTTCATCTTTAAACTAGAGAGCTCCATGACTAAGACTTCGGGAGATTTGTCATCTTCGAATTTCTCAATGAAACAAGATTCGAATTTATCCCAAGATACAATGGTGTGGGGTTGTTGGGAAAAATACCAGGTAGAGGCATTGCCTTCAAATGTGTACGGAAAAATTCTACATACTACATCTTCGTGTTCTACGCTTCGGAGTCTAATGGCTAGCATGAATTTTTCAATATGATCCTCAGCGATCTGCTTGGAATCTGGGTCGAATTTAGGGAGCCATTTCTCTGGATGTTTAGGCAAAGGATGTTGGGGTCCAGGTATGGCCACTACATCTTGATCGAGCCAAGGTCTAGCGGGATTATTTGGATTTTCCATAGGCGTGGGTGGTGTTGAAGGCTGATATGAAGAACTTACTTCATCGGATGACTCTTCTCTTGAAGAAAAAGGAGATGAAGGAGGTGGTGATGGTGGGATACCAGATCCTCCGGCTGCAGGAGTGAGGGTGTGATCTAGATCCGTAGGGTTTAGGGTAAGATTAGTGCCTTCAAGTTGCTCCCTAATATCAGAGAAGTCTAGCGGTTGATTCAATGGTCGACCTGGTTGTCTGATACAGGCCAAAGCACTGTGTGTCCTTAGAAGTGATTGATGAACAATTTCTTGTATGTCGGCCCCTGGGGGGTTTGGTGTTACTGGTTCAACGGTAATATGTGGATTTTCGTTTGATGTGGTTATTGTTTGAGAGGTAATATTATCATCAGAATGACGTCTTGTTACTATAGGTGAGCGGGTGTGTGGGGGAGGAGTCTTGCGACCTCCACATGCCATCAATAGTGTTCAGGCCCTCCTTCTAGCGCCATTTGTTGACGGATGAAAATGACCACTCATCAACTGGAAGAGTGAGACCGGTCTGGGGTTGTCTAATTAACCCAAGTCGTTTGGATTGACTCACTCTGACGGGTTTAATGGCTCCGTTGGCCAATCTAAAGTCCTAAAAGAAACAAATAAATAAATAAAAGAAACAAGATAACTCACTAATTACTAATCATTGATATATATATGTACATATAAATATACAACCTATTTTAAATAATATTTACACACATAACTGTTTGTCTAATTTATATGCATGTTATACAATTTATGAGTTTTAATCTGAACTCACAAAAATCAATGTAAAAATGGCTCTTTTGATGAAAGTAGATAAAGAAAGAAAAATGAACTATTTCTTTTTGGTTTGCTTTTTATCTCTATGCATCTATAAGATTAAATATCAAAATACTATGGAAATAGAATATGTAGACAGCGAAAACCAGACCACATATAAGAGTTTCTAAAACGAAAAAGCAAATAAAAGGAACAAACTAACCTATTAATGACTTGAAGAGCATGCATCTGACGTCTGTATGATCATGAATCGTCCATTCAGTCTATCCACGAGATAAATATGCAGTGTACTTTCACGTTGTTTGGAATAAATGCCAGACAGTATATTCACTGCTGGATTTTAATAATAGAATGATAGGATGCAAATAATAACTATGATATTTGTGACTGCAAGCAATTATACATAAAATAAATCTTACAGTAACAAGTTGCTTTTAATCATTCAACAAGATTAAGATAAACCTTAATATTTCAATTGAACAATCAATCACTATTTTCATATAACTAAAGCATAAAATTGTGGATTGTATGAAAGAAATTATCTTGATGACATAATAATCTGTGAAGACGAAATCTATCGACAATTATCAAATTATCAAGATAAACAAACCATAGACAACAACAATATTTATAGATAGCTAAAGCAGAAATGTAAACATGTGTTATGTCCAAATTCGTGTATAAGTTGTCCACAATTAGCCCCGGGCCAAGATGATGTGATTACAAACAAATAATGAGTTTTTAAAGCCTTCAGAAAGGTAACTGTCTCATCCTCTGAGATCAAATATTGATTACAAAAATAAAAGGGGGATATAACCACCCAGATCATACTAAATCTTCTAAAGCTAAAAAACGTTTATTTTTGTTTCTACAAAAATGTATCATAGATATGGCTAACAAGCCTCAAAAATGCTTCAGATAACTTGGTAACCATGAACTCCTAGATATCCTGAAAAGAAAAGAAAAAATAGAGAGACTTAGATATATATTTAACCATTAATTTGCAAATTTCGAATTAGAATAACTGGCTATAGAATCTGTTGATTTTGCAGCTAGTTATTTTAGTAATGAAATCCAATTTATTGAATGAATAAAGAATCTAATTTATTTAATAAACAACCCTATTTTAAGATAAAAGAAATCATACCTCAAACTGTAAAATCAAATCATATCAGATGATCTCATAATTTATTATTGTGGTCGCAGTCTCAACGTTTTTTAATATCACATTCCCTGTAGTCTTCATACGTTTCCATTTTCTTTGAATTACAGACTCGAGCCTATGATTTTTATTTGTTAAGGCACCGACCTAATCAGTGAGAGATTTAATATATGACTGTAGGATAGGTATATCGGTGTAGTATTTATCAATCCATAATAGACAAACTTCACACTTCAACTGTGCGACGGTCCCTTGGGAATAACCACGATTGTGAACCGGGGCATCTCCAACATGGACTGTAGATTTATTACCCAACTTAATACCAGGGAACCCTTCACTATGTTTCAGACAAGGCGTTAGATTGTCCACGAAGTTGTAAGGCTGATCGAGGTGTGGTTGGAACGAAAGAGGGTCTTCTTCAGTGAGAAATCTATCAATTTTGGAATCCGAACTCTCATGGATCTCGATCATCTTCATCGAGCTCACATGAGGGTTCGACTTGTTTTGGAGCTTCCTCGAAATTAACCTTCCAGCTGTCTTATTTTTAAAACTCAAATCAACATCGCCTTTAGACCTCTTGTCTGTAGGTTTGTTTGAATTTTTGACAGAGTCATTAGGCTGTGTAGCTTGCTCATGGGCCTACTCAGTAACCTTTGGGTCGGGTAAAGGCTTGTTGTAGGTGGTCGTAACACAGGCCTGGGTAGGTGAGAGGGGCGTTGTAGAGTAGACTAAGGTTTCTTCAATCACAGGCTTGTCGACCTCTTCAACATTGGGGTTAGCGAAACCATTTATGGTTAAAAATGAATCCCAATCATCGTTCTGCAACTTCAATTGATGCGCAAGCATAATATTTATTAAACCATGGTGGAAAAGACTTGAATCTAAACGTTGCTTTTTATACCTCTTAGCCATTTTGTAAAGGCTCCTCCACAGATAATAAGGCATGTTTAAAGGAAACCCTATGAAAATCATGAGCAGACGTAGATGATAAAGAAACACAAGACCAAAATGGCCTTCACAAGTGACAAACTATTTCAACACTGCAAGAAGACCGTGCCATCGGGCTTTTAGTAAGGATACTGGCATACCTTTGTCACAGCCA
>JASDQU010101700.1:237821-250058 GCA_032191745.1 Picea mariana
TATATATATATATATATATATATTTCATTTCCAATTTCCATAAAGTTTACATTTATTAATTTCGTAATTATGATTTTTAATCTACATGGAAATGTCATTTTTTAGATGTCTACTTGATAACAAAACCCCATACAAGTATGTTCACATAATCCACATGTGATTTATACATGGATACAACAAAAAGGACATGAAGACATCAATATATTGACGTCTTAATGTGGAAATAATAACATCCTACTGTGGATAAATTGGCACTCTCTTAAAACATTTTAGTAACAAAAAAAATGATGATAAAGTCAAATCACCAAGCTAATCACAGTTATATGATGTTTAGAAGAGTTGATATTGATGCGAGTGAGTTATTTTATTTGGAGTTGCAATGAATTCTAAGGCCAAAAATGACACAAAGGGTTTCTATCAAAATTAACATCATAATAAATGTTGTTTTTTAACCCCAAAAGTGGTAGTGATTGGTAAGCGACTCCCAGTGAAAATATATCCAAAAACTATGTTTGTGTTTGGATTTACTCAATGTGTAGGACATTGTGGTATTTTATTACCAAGTGCCACTTTGAGTCCCTAATACAAAGCTTTGAATGTAATTTATGGAAGGTATTGGTGTACTCTAGCACCACCTAGTCTTTCCCTTGGCACAAATTTTTCCATCTGATGTATTGGTCATTATAGTTACCAATAGTGTAGAATAACTCCTTATATAGGCATCAACAAAATCCACCTAAGTGGGATCTATCCCAAACTCTTAAGATTCATCTATGACACGTTGAATACAATAAGTGTCCCATCAATATTTGACATGGGGAAGGGACTTAAGGAGCAAGAAGGTGATCTTCTCACTGCTAGAATTTTTTTTAATAGAGTTAGATAAATATCTCTTCCGAATAAAGAGAAAGATAATGAAATATGAAACAATATTGAACTTAGAATAAAATGGAGTTAACATATCATAGAAATAGTTATAGGATATGCCATTTGTTTAAACAAATATGTACAAACAATTATCTGATAAATAGTTATCAGAACTATGTTGTACACATATATAAATTCAAATGGAAATGCATTTAAGATAATAGATCATGTCAAGATATAGGAACAGTCCAAATAAAATGAGAATAATAATACCAAAATGAATATAACACTAAGTTGATAGATAGCTATGCAACTTAATGAAATAAAACTTTCTCAAATACAATATTCAACCCTAAATCCATCTCTTTCCAATCCTACAAGATAGATTAGCGGTGATTTTAAAACAAGAATAAATTATTCTCGTCTAACAACAGTGTTGGAAAAGATAATTCATACTCACTAAGACAGAGAATAAACAAGGATTGAATAATCCCTTTATTAAATCCCCAAAACTGGTAGCAGTAATCCGAATGGCTACAAGAATAAAGAATCGTCTTCCATTGGTTCAACAGATAATTAACATTCTACAATACAAATCCCCCTTACAATAGTGCAAAGAGTACTTACTCTTGCATAAATGTTTTCCCCGAAAATATATCCCTATTTTTTGCTTCCTCACACTCTTTTATAATGAAGAGTTTATGAGGTAAAAAGATTAAACAAATCTCCTTAAAATCAAGAGACAAATCCTGTACAACTATATATATTCTAAAAAGATTACAATCAAGACTTTTATCAACCTAACAAAAGCAATAAAACATCATAATCTTATGAAACTTTGAATAAGCAACAGGCATTATGATAACTTTGACATTGACTTCATAAACTGCTTTCGACCCTTCATTGGACACATGTAAATCAAAATAAAAAATAAATTACTAAGAAATACACTTAAAATAGAGTAGCTACGCAATCACATGATTATGCAACTGCTCTTAAATAATCAAATAACAACATAATACTAACAAATTCGTACCTTAAAAAAAAACATAAGCCTTTAAACAAAATCTTAAGTAAATAAATTGAAAATCAATGGATCACACTTTTCAAATCTGAAGAGACAAAAACATTAACTCATGAAGTATTAATAGCATGGAACCTTCATCTTTGACTAACTTCTTCAAATCGACTATTCATAAGATTTTATTAAAGTTTTGCTTTGAATCTTGAGTTGCTCGTTCTCTAGTTCAAGTTCCACAATGTTTCCTTTTAAAAGTGGAATAGAACCATAATATTTCTCCTTCCAAAAACATGCCTCGAAACCAGGATCATCTCTAGACTTTATTTTCACATTTTGTTTAATGGCAGGTATAAATTGTGATATTCTTCTTGCCTGACATTTGTTCTTTGAATTATTGTATTTCTCTGATATTACTGGAAGATTTTAAATAGAGGATTATATGACCTCAGGACCCTGAGATGTGGATGGTGTCACACATGATTAATTATTAAACTCAAAAGAAGATTATCAATTTTCACTCGATTCTATAGGATCGAGATTTGATACAGATTTTCTACTTATACTTTGAGTTATTCTTGACATAATTTCATTACAGGATAGATTATCATTTTCACGATCAACTCCAACTGGACTATTAGATTTGAACTTTGAATCAAACTCTATAGAGTGGCTGACAGATTTTGGGGTTTCATACAGATTTTAGGGTTTCATAGAATTGGTTTCGCTGAATAAAGTTTTTCCATGAATCCCCAATTCAATATAGGTGGAATTCAACCAAGGTGTGAATAAGCCCATGATGAAACAACGTTATTTCAGGATTTCAAAAATTAGGCTGGTAACATTTTTCCATCTTAGATAGACTTTTCCATAGATAAAATGACAAATTTAATTGATAACCTAGGAAGACCATTAACAATCTGAAATGATAATACAAAACTAGACCAAAAACAACTCTCACATGTGATATAACTTTTGATAATAACGTATGCCATTTCTGTTGGACTTGGCTAACCGACATACCTTTTGGGTTATATAATACCTCGGTCGACACCAAAAATCTTGACCATGGAATGAATTTCACTAGCACGATTTTTTGGACCAAACTTCCCCTACCATTGACAAATGTGTAGCCTCTATGATCATGGTATTTCTATGTCCCCTATTATTTCCTTTCAATCATTATAAATCTACGTAAATTCCATTTCCAATTATAGGTTATGGCCATGAAACGTCATGAAGAAATGAAACCAAAGAACCCTCTATAACATGGGTATATATTCACCGTATGACTCAATAGGCTCGGTTCCTGGAGGTTCAATTCTACACACAGGGGCCATAAAAACAGAATGGGTTCAACACTAGATGAGTTTTAGATTGGAATTGTGAATAGAAAGAGAGAAATCGAGACTATACAGAACCCAATGGTTTGAAAACCCTAAAACACAATTGTTGGATTACTGAGAGGAGGGGGTGAATCAGTATGAGCACTTTATACCACTTTTAACCACAATATATATTCTTCCACTTTAACAACAATGTTCAACAGAATATCATCAATGTATCATCTATGAATGCATCCAATTATATATATCATAAGCATGTAAACATAAGTAGCATCACATCAACAACACAGCACTAGTATTTACGTGGAAACCCAAATGAGATAAAACGACATAATGCTTTCTTATATATATATATCAATAATTCATTCATAGGAAGCACAAACTTCCAAATTATCTAGATGCAACTAGAAGGAGGATCCAACCCCCTATTCTTAGGCTCCAACCTAAAGGAAGCTACAACTCCCTAAATTCTTTGGCTCCAACCAAAAGGAGACTACAACCCCCTGGGCTCTCTGTCTCCAACCGGAAGGTGGCTACAACCACCTAGTTCTCAATATCCAACCTAAAGGAAGATCCAAATCCCTGATTCTTTGTCTCCAACCAGAAGGAAGCTACAACCCGCTTTCATTGCCCCATCCTTCCTCCATGAAATATAAGTGTAGACAAACTATCACGGACTCTGCCACTGTCACTGTCATTTCCTTTGTCACATCAACCTGTAACCTGTCATTGTATACAACCTGTGACTGTATCCAACATGTCATTGTCAACCTGTCTAACCTGTCCAACCTTTCACTGTCATCAATACTCAACCAGATCCTCTCACATGGTTCATATACCAAGCACACCTTTCAGCTAGATGCCCAACATCACCAACACATGCCTCTACTAAGAAGGTAACAATATCACCAACATACCATCACAAGATACGTGTCTCAACCATGTATCAAATCATGTACCAAACCATCACCCTGTACCACACCAAGCATCAACCGCGTACCACAACCTATACCATAATAAATGCATCAATCATGCACTGACACATGTACAAAACCGTGCATCAACCATGCACCTCAACAATGTAAATCAACACCTGTATCATACCATGTACCATAACATGTTCCAACCATGCACATCAACCATATACCATATCATGTATCATACCATGTGCCAACCATGCATATCAACCATGTATATCAACCATGTACATCAACACCAAAACATATACCATGTATCAATCATACACCATAAAAATTGTCTCAACCATATACCATATCATACCATACACCATGTACCATAAGATATGTTGAACAAGTAATAGCAATGGTGTACCTCAATCAAGTATTGTCACTCACAATCATGCCATGTACCATACCATAAGCCTCAGGTATATGCCAATATCACAAAGATTTCCCTTTAATAATGAACCATAACAACCATATACCAAGTACTATACATAAGAGTGTTTCTCACTCAACCAACCAGCCAACATATACCATATCCATATATCACAACAACCATACCAAGAATGTGTCAAGCATTCACCATACCATAAGAAAAAGTGATCATTAAAACAAACATGTAATCATACCATAAATTTTGTAGATGATATAAACATGTAGAATGCTAACCTGGGAACTTGCTTCAGACTTCAGGGACTTATTACTAGCATATACTCAATTTTTCATGATTGTTTTTCACGTGTATTCTACTTCCTCTTCTACAGCCCGTGTATGTATGCACGTTCCTCCACTGTAGCCTGTGTACATATGCACATTTCTCCACTATATCCCACGTACACCTCAAAAACTAGGGTTTTTCTCAAATTATACAACTCTAAAACTTTTGGCCCTTCACACTTTCGTTGCCTCAGAAAAGTGTCACCACATTCAATCTCATATTCTCTTATTGATTACCAATATAAATATAAACCATTACAAAATTACTAGACCATAACAAATTCACAAGATAAATGTTCAATGTAAGTGTGTGTGAATGTACAAATGACTGACTCCATGAGGAGTATTTATACAAATTCTAGGCAAATACCCTCCTTACTTTATGGCTTTTATGGTTTTCTTGTTACAACAAATTTATCCCTTTGACTAGTTGGCTTGTAACCAATCAGGGCTTCTTAACCCTTCCTTGGGGCTTCCAACTTCATAAGGCCATATCTCCCTAACTGTGAGGATCCACGTGGCGTACCACATATCACTAAAAAAGGAACAATGTGTACTATTCCTATATGATAGTTTTACCTACAATTTCACTATCCTTCATGTCGTTATTACTCAATCAACTTCAGGTCCCATAACCACACCTTCAGGGTTGCTTGTAGACTACATCAAATTTACTCAACTAACTCACCATCAATCTCGATCATACAGATGATAATCAATTTTCCAACAATCTCATCCACATATATGAGTCTTTTGGACTTCTCCAAAGGTTGACATCAATCTATAAGGGTTGACATCAATCTCCAAGTTCACTCTCCATGGATTGACATCAATGAAAACCAACTATATAAACCAATTTTCCAATAATCTCCCCCTTTGGCATTAATGGCAACACTAACATTGATGGAAACACTTAGTCATGACAACACGCATGCTCATGCTCTCCCTATGATCATCACTCCTCATCAATATTTATATATCTCCCCCTTTGACATCAATGGAAAAGGGTATCTCTCATTGGGGCTACTCTCCCTGTCTAGATGCCTTTGACATTTCTATGATTACACTCTCTCCCTTCATCTGAATAATATCTCTCCCTTTGAAAAATGATATCACTCTGATGCAATGTTGATGGCATGGCTACCAATTCTCCCTCTATGATCGTCTCTATCACCTCTCCTTCTAGAATCATACCTCTGTAGCCAATCATGGGGAAAAGAATAGCTCCTCGTGTGGGTATGTCTCCCCCTATCTGCATGCTACTAATATAATTTTCTGGAACACTCTCTCTGATGATTTTCCTTCTCGTAAAGTTGTTGTTTAGATCAATGTAGAGCTACATGTTTTCTTTCCTCTCTTCCAGTGTTGTTCATTTTACATTGGTTCTTTATCATGTAATTCATTGACATATATAAAAAGAATTTAAAGTTAAAGAATTCAAATATTCCTTTATCATAATCATCCAAATGTCTCTGAGTTGATCTATGAATCAATCTATGAACCAATATTGTGACTTTTTGATTCAATATTTGAACCAATATCTGAACCAATATGTGAATATCTTAATCAATCTTCGAACATATGTCACAAACTATCCATAACTCTGCTACTCAATTGTCCACAATGATGACCCATATGTCATTGTACTATCATAATGTTTTCATGGTTGCAACTGATCATCAAATTTGTCCACTGATCTGATATATCTTCTCATCAAAATCTACATGTTTAGAACAACTTGTACTGAAGATATATCTTCCTGAATACAATCATAACCTTCTGCATGTGTAATTTCCAACTGACACTTGTGTGGGAACATTTATTTCTCAATCAATCTGTCATACTTGTAATTTTTTTGTCTAATTGTTCTCAATATATCTTCTCAAACTTTGTAAGTTTCACTAAGGATGGATCATAAGAATATCCTTTCTAATGTGGAGTCTTCTTCCTCTTCGTCTGTGGATTCATCATTTATTTGAACTCTGACTTCTTCCTTTTTTTCTATGGATTCATCTTGCACTATGATTCCTGAAAGAACAACTTCTTGAACCTGTTCTTCTTTTCTTTCTCATACTACTACAAAGCCTGCTATCTCTGGGACCTGGTCTTTATTCACTTGTTCTTCCTTTGCATGTTCTTGTTTTATTTTCCAAATCTTCTTATATCTAATATCAGTGTTCTTTCTCATATAAGTATGCATCATGCTTCTTTAATCATGAGTTATGTGTCCATTGTTATGGAACTTGTAACATTCAATGTCATGTGGGGCCACATAATATTTTCTTTTTTGAACATGTCTTCCATAAGCCCTTCAATCTGCAAATTATGTCCAAAGTTAGTACAATAAAAACAATGACCATTAAAGAAATTTACATACCTGAAAGTGAATGGTATTATTTGTGGTGTAGTCCTTCTGAATTCTTGCATTGGATGATCATGATCTTCTCTTCTATGTATCCCTTCATTATGGTTGAAGGTTCTTTTCTTCCTAAATGCGGAGAGTCTTCTTGAAGATGTGTCTTTATCATTTTTATTTGATTCTTGTTGACCATGTTTCCTTCCTTTGAGTACTTATGCATAAATCTTACACTTTTCTTCATTTTTCTTTTCTAGCACCCTAGAATGCTTCTCGTCATTCTCTACTGTTGATGTGGATGTTTCTGTCTTTTAAACGTTCTTGTTGAGATTGAAGATTTTGACTCTCAATGTGACAACTTCTTCTTCAACCTTCTCCACCTCTTATTCTTTCTTCATCATCTAAAACGTGATGACTTATTTTGTTCTCTTTTTTTCTTCAAGTTGAATATTTAATGTAATCAGTTCCTCTTCAAATATTCTCTCTTCTTGACCAAACTCTACCTCAAGATGGTTTAAATTATTAGTTATTTCCTTGAGATGATCTATCAATATCTTCTCTCTATTTTATGCTTCTTCATTTTGTTCTACTATTTTGGCTTCCAACCACTGCTTTTGATCTTATATAGTTTCTTCAACCTTTCTAGCTTCTTCTAGTTGAGCTCTTAAGTTCTCAATGACTTGTTGGGCCTCTTCGAAACTTTGAACACTTTCCTTTTTCTTCATCAATTATATCTGGAGTGACTTATCTTCTTCTCTTTCTTTCTTTAGTTCATCTAAATCACTAATTAGGTCTACCTTTTCAATCTCAGTGTTGTCTTCCATTTCATCATTTTCAATTTTCAAGTAAGGGAATTAAATTTCATTAAGTCTGCACTTTTCACAATTAAAGCAAAAGAACTCACCTATGTTGTCTTCTGTCACTTTGCACTCTTCTTCTTCTAAATCTGTCTGACATTATGAGCATCTTTCTTCATTTTTTGTACATGTATCTTCTTTACAAAACTCTAAATCTTTGATGGGAGAAAAATAGATATCATGTAGCTTATCCCAAATTTCTTTAGTTGATGAACACTTTCCAACCTTTTCACTTACCAAATCAGGTAATCCTTCCCTGATGAAATCCATTTCTATTTTGTTATTCTTCTTCAATTCCTTCTTGGTTGCAGTCTTTTCTTTCTTGGTAGCATTATATAGTGTGAAAATTGAATACCAAATATCATGATATCCCTATGCCTTTAAAAAGGTTCTCGTCCTTATGCTCCACATCTCATACTCTAGACCGTTCTGACCATTAAATAGTGGTACTCCATTCTCATTATATTCCATGATCTCCTTCCAGTGGTTAAATTGTCTCTTGAAGGAACCCACTCTGATTCCATTTTTTGGATTACTGAGAGGGGGGGTGAATCAGTATGAGCACTTTATACCACTTTTAACCACAATATACATTCTTTCACTTTAACAACAATGTTCAGTAGTATATCATCAATGTATCATCTATGAATGCATCCAATCATATATATCATAAGCATGTAAACTTAAGCAACATGACATCAACATCACATAAAGAACACAATACACCAGTATTTACGTGGAAACCCAAATGGTAGAAAACCATGGAATGCTTTCTTATATATAAAAAGAATTCATTCATAGGAAGCACCAACTTCAAAATTCTCCAGCTGCAACTGGAAGAAAGCTCCAACCCCTATTCCCAGGATCCAACCTGAAGGAAGCTATGATGGAGGAGCATCGCCAACAAAGCACGTGTGGAGGACAGCTTGGCACACTAACACATATTTTGAAGAAATTTTTAATTCCAAAGTTGGCATATTAATGTAATATCAGGAAAATATTTTGATTTATGAGCATCTTTAATGTTTGGAGGCTAAGCCATCAAATAATATCGATGAGGGAATGTATTTTGCTTTAATGTTGAAGATTGCAGTACAAATCTGGAGCTCTCGCTCTTATCTGTCTAACTAGAATATTTATTGTAATAAATATTAAGTAGTTGTAAGCTTTTATTTTGATAGGATCGCCTAGAGTACTTGGAGGAAAAGACTCAAAGAACCCCTCTTGTAAAAAAAAATTGTATTGTTTCCCAGTAGAAGGAGTGGTTGGCTCTCTAGTTGTTGAATCCATTGTATATGTTGTAGAGTGTTGAAGAATAGTGTATGAACCCATGTATATGATTGTTGAATGAATATAACAAAGAATCATTTCCCCAAATGTATGGTGTTGTTGTGTCTATCTAGATGAATGAATGGTAGACTTTTTGCTTAATCAAAATTCTCTGTTATTTACTATTCGTGTGGTTTATGAATGCATTTTACATGGTTGAATGTATGAGTCGTTGTGAATATTGAATAATCTTCAATTGTTTCTCTTCTATGAGAAAGTGCAAGGTGTGCATAGTGTCTGTAAGGTGTGAATGACTGATTTTGTTTTGACTCGAAGCTCAGAAGAGGTAGCATGAAAGATATGTATGCAAAGAGTGCATAGGCGTCTACAAGGAGTGTGTAGTCGAGTCTATTTTGAATAAGAGGTTCAGATGGGATAGTTGAAGTTGTCTTGTAGGAGGAATTACGCTCAGATTCATATTGTTCAGGAGGAACAATCGAGCGTAAAATAACTATTGCAAGGAGTGCAAGGCCATCCTTCAGATGTCAATATTGAAGGAATTTTTTCTGCAAGGGGTGCATGACAGAGTCTCATAATCGTAAGCTCGGAAGGAGTAGTGTGACTTTGGTAACAGAGAAGTGGTTGGAGAACAGTCGCAAAGTGTGTGAAATCATCCACAAAGAAATTGATTTTTGGAGAAGGACCTGTCACAAGGCGTGCATAGGCTAAAATTTCAATTAAGTGTCAAAGAAAGCATTCAGAGGAACAAAGAAAGTCAAGGAAATACAAGCTCAAGAGGGAGAGCGACGAGAAATATTCAAAGGGAAGAATCCTTTAAGGTTTCCAAAAATCCACGAATCAGATATGTTCCGAAGGGAGGTGAGATTGTTCTAGACTGTTAGATCTAGGAGAATTACGTAGAGGTTGGTCGTAAAGCATTTTGGCATCTCTTGGTTTGGGAAGTTTGGAAGTATTGTAAGAGTAGAGTCATGAACTTGCGAAGTCGCTAAGTAATCTCGACTGTGGGTTGCGAAGAGGACACGTGGTAGAGGACTAGGAAATCTGAGAGTCGGAAGTCTGGAGGTCTATGTGCGAGGTGGACATGAGTTTCATAGAGTTGTGAAACCCAAAACATAGTTGGCTTGTCAAAATCCAAGAAGACACATGGCATAGATCCACGAGTTTCGGAGGAAGAGCCTTCGAAAGAAGACGAGGGTGGAGGTTTCAAAACTCCTGAAGCTCGAGTAAGCGAAGTCAGTTGTGGTCGTTGGTTGTCGGAGGAAGCGTGGGATGTAGATCTGGTTCTGGGTAGCTTCATGGTTCAGAGTTCACGTAAAAGGAGCTTTTTTTCATTCAAGGTAGCCAGAGTCCGAATTCATGAAGCCATTAAGAGTTTTATCCCTGGATCACAGCCCAAGGTCACATGTGGAGAGGGGGCCCAGCGGAAAAGAGCTAGCGCCAAAAATTTGAAAATTAGAAAAGCACTTAGGAAGGGGCCCACAGGTGTCATATGACCCATGCCAGAAGTGAAAGGGCCTATGTTAAGTTTATTTGGGTTCCATCAAGGGCCCGACGAGCCAATTTGGCTTAGTTATTTGAAGATCCAAGGTTGGAAGGTCGAGTAGCGTAACACACCCCGACCACCCACAGGCTGAGGTACGCCACCTTCAAGCCCACCCATGGACTTTGTTCTCTTACCGATACCTTTTAAAATAATAAGGACGCATAAAAGAAAATATTTAAGGACATGCACATCGATAACCAGCAAGCATGCATACTCTAAAGATTCAATCATACGATAAATAAATACACAGCAGAATACATTCATATACAGATAATTAATACCATAACAGAGAGAACTTATATTTATAAAATATAAAACCAACTGGATGCAAACCAAGGACGTTCCACCCAACCATAGACACTACTTCTCCAAATTTCAACAGTAATGTCACCCCTGAGCCAGGGCTATGAATCCACAAGGACGGTTCTAGAGTGTTACTTGGCTTCCCAACCCAGTTAGCACTCAAGCTCTCATAGGATTTCCCAGCACTCACAGCAATTCAAGTACCCAACTCTCTTCTACCCAGCCTGCACCACCCAAGAGAATGGATCTCCACCCTTCTCTGCCACGCAATCCCTCAGGCAGTCCTTCTCCTTATTTTGGGCTCCAGCACAACTGGTCCAGAATCTCAATGCTAGAACTCTCAGGACTCGCATCTGTGAACAATTCTGGACATAGGACAATGCATCTCATACATGCAGGCCTCAAGTCATGGTTGGATTACACCAGCAACCACTACAGCCAACAAAACTGTGGCTAATATTCGGTAGTTTGTTTCCCTTTCCCAAGCCAAGAAGCAGAGGAGGATGGATCAATGATTGATAGGTAATGAAGGAATGAATGAACGAGTGAGAAAGTGAATGAACACATAAATGGATGAAGGATCAAATGAGCTATCAGCCAACCCCCCCAACAGTCCAAGGGCGGTTTAAGTATTTCGTGGGGAATCAAGAACCTCTTGGCCTCCCCCAATAAGATAAGGTAATTGATCCCCTCCCTTAGAAAAAAGGGTAAATAGAATAAGAAATAACATTTAGCCCCTCAAGCCCCCTCTCTTGTGGAATCATAGCCCCCTATAACTCTAGTCCTTGTCTGTTTAGTAGCCAGCGATATGTTTATTATTAATAATGATAAAAACATTACATTTATTGGGCACACTGACCTTTTAATAATTGTTTGGGCGCTCTGTCCTATCATCATTGTAACAATAAATTATTTAAAATGGGGGTTCATAACCTGGGGTGTTACATCCCCTCCCCCTTATTTTGGCAATGTCCTCAG
>JASDQU010101700.1:250276-267552 GCA_032191745.1 Picea mariana
GAAATACATTATTCACATTCATGGAAGCAGGAAATGCAAGCATGTATGCAACTGGCCCTATTCTATAAAATATTTCAAATGGACCACAAAATCTGGAAGCCAGCTTTGTACAACTACCCAATTTCAAAGAGATTTTCTTGGGCTTCACTTTCAAAAGTACATGCTCCCCTAATTTAAATTCTCTAGCTATCGTGTTCTTATATGCATAAACTTTATGTCTATCCTGAGCTTCCTTTAAATTATACTTGATCTTAACCATCTGGTCTTCCATATCCTTGAGCAACTCTGGCCCAAGTACCACTCTCTCTGCAGGGTTGCCCCAGCTCACTGGAGTATTGCATTTCCTACCATACAAGCTTCAAATGGTCTCATTCTCAATGAAGCTTGATACCCATTATTATATGCAAACTCGACCAAGTGCAAGTAATCTTCCCACTTAGATGGCTTATCCATCACATACATTCTCAGCATGTCTTCAATTATTCGGTTGACCCTCTCTATTTGATCATCTGACTGGGGATGGTATGTTGTGCTAAAGTTTATATTTGTACCAAATCCTTTAAACAATCCCCTCCAGAAATTGGAGGTAAACTTTGTATCTATGTCCGAGACAATTGTCATAGGTATCCTATGCAACCTATCAATCTCTCTCATGTAAATTTCTGCAATATTAGCCGATGTATGTGTTGTCTTTACAGGAACAAAATGAGAAGCCTTTTTCACTTTTTCAACCACCACCATGATTGAATCATGTTTCCTTTTTTCCTAAATAATTTAGTTATGAAATCAATGGTTATCACCTCCCATTTCTTCTCTAGGATTGGTAATGGTTGTAGCAAACCCGTTGGGTGCCTATTCTCATCCTTCACCTTTTGACATTCCATACATCGAGTGATGTAATCAGCAACATCCTTTTTCATTCCTGGCCAAAAGAATTGACTTCTTACTTTTGTAATTGTTTTATGGTAACCGGGATGTCCAGCCTAAGGAACATCATGCATTTCCTTCAATACCAAATTCCTCGGTTCTCCATAACTAGGAACATAGATTATAGTCTTATGCATGAGTAATCCATCTTCCTTTATCGCATACTCCTTTATTTTATGTTGTACATCTCCTTGTTGTAATATTTCCTTTACCTATAGGTAATGTTGATCTGTAACAAGACCATCTAAAATTCGTCTCTTCAAATCTGATTGATGCATACTGATAGTAGTAGCATGCATGAGATGAACTCTTCTACTAAGTGCATCGGCAACTTTATTCTCCTTACCTTTGATATGCTTGATATCAAGGTCATATTCACTTAAAAATTCCATCCATCTCATTTTCTTAGCATTCAAGGTTGGATGTTCAAAAAGATAGTTCAGGCCAATGTGGTTTGTCCTTAATTCAAATATCTTCCCCATGAGATAATGCCTCCACATCCTCAAGGCGTGGACAATGGAAGCAAGCTCCAAGTCATGTGTGTCATATTTCCTCTCATGTTCCTTAAGATTTATGGACTCATAACCAATGACATGTCCATTTTTCATGAGGACTCCCCCAAGTCCTTCCTTACATGCATATGTACATACCACAAAACTTTCATTTGGGTCAACAATCTTTAACACAGGTGCACTAGTAAGTAATTCCTTCAACATATTAAAATTCTCTTCACACTTAGGTGTCCATTCGAATTTAGTTCCCTTATTTTACAAAGAAGTGATGGGATTAGCAATCTTAGAGAACCCTAATATGAACCTTTTGTAGTAACCATCCAATCCCATAAAAGATCTGACTTCTAACACATTTATGGGCATTGTCCATCCTCTAATGGCTTCAATCTTCTCTAGATCTATTGTTATGCCCTGTTCTGAAATAATGTGTCCCAAGTAATGGATCTACTTTTGATAAAAAGAACACTTACTTAACTTGGCATAAAACTTATGTTCTCTCAGCACTTGCAACACCAGTCTTAAGTGATGTTCATGCTCCTCTTCAGACTTAGAATAGATAAGTGTGTCATCCAAGAACACTATGACAAATTTATCCAAATAATTTCTGAATATGCCATCCATTAAGCACATAAAGACAGTTGGTGCATTGGTCAGTCCAAATGGAACCAGTACAAATTCATAATGCCCATACTTGGTCCTAAAGGTTGTCTTATAAATGTCTTCTTCCTTGATTCTTACCTAATGGTATCACTGACCTCAAGTCAATCTTTGAAAATATATTTTCTCTTCTTATTTGATCAAAGAGGTCATCAATTCTGGGTAGAGGATACTTGTTCTTTATAGTATACTTATTCAGTTGTCGAAAGTCAATACACAGCCTCAAGGTTCCATCTTTCTTTTTGACAAAAAGTATTGGTGCTCCCCAAGGTGAAACACTTGGACATATGTACCCTTTCTTCAACAATTCCTCCAACTACATTTGTAATTCTTTTAACTGTGGTTTTCTCATTTTGTAAGGTGTTTTTGACACCGGGGCAACTCTTGGAACTAAATCAATTGAGAAATCTATCTCCCTTCTTGGTGGAAACCCTGGTATTTCTTGGAATACATATTAAAATTCCTGTAGTACCGATAAATCTTCAAGGCTTGGCCCCTTTGTATTTTTTGGCTCTTCCAGATGAGCTGCATACAATTGACATCCTTTCCTAAAACATATTTTCAGCTGTAAGGTTGAAATCTCCCTTATAGAGATGGGTCTTGGAACTCCTTTCACAATTCTATGTTTTCCATCTCCATCAGGACATGTAAATGTTTTTCTATGACAATCTAGGACAGCATGATGCTTGTCCAGCCAATCCATTCCAATTAGAATATCATAAGACCCCAATGGTATGATATTTAGATCATCATTTGTATTCACACCATTAAGACTTATGGAACAACTTCTGACCATATCATGGATTCTCCTTTTGGTTCCAGTGGCTAGTTGAACCAAACTTGATTTTCCAACTTTACTTTTCTTCAAATGTAATCTATCCACTATTTTAGGATCAATGTAACAATGATTTTCTCCTGAATCAATTAAAATAGCAACAGACTAATTTATGATCTTACCTTCCACCTCAATCATATTGGACTGGTACTCTGATTCTCAATCATCTAAAGATTCATAGATTATTCCCATATCTTTGACTGTTGTAGCCTCTTGGACGTTGTGCACAGTCTTCATTATGTCCTTTATGTGGTGGAAATCCTTGTACAGGTGGTCTTCTTTGCATCCCCAACATTGGATAGGTGGTCTTCCCCTTTTTCCCAAGGAGTCTTCTTTCTTGGATTCACCCTTAGCATATTGATCTTGATGATTTATATTAGGCTCATTCCTAAAGGGAGGTTTGAATCCTTTCCTCCTCTGATCGCACTTCTCCTTCCTCTTATCCTTCCAATATTTCTACATGGATTCTCTTCCCTATCCTTGCTCATATAGGTATTTATCCTTCCTGATGGCCTCAATCAAGGTCTTGGGCTCATCATATCTAATACTTTCTTTATAAAAGGTTGGAAGTTCACTAAAAAACCTCTGTATCTTTACCTTTTCATCGTTTATAAACCCAACATATTTTAACAATCCTAAGAGTTTCTTCTCATATTCTTCCATAGTCATGCTTCTTAGCCCGAGTTCAAAGAACTCCTGCATTTTCTTGTCATATAAATGCTCTAAGAGGTACTCCTTCTAGAAGTACTTCTTGAATTGCTTCCAAGTGATCCTACTGGCATTAATGTGTTCAACTTTCTTCAATTGATCCCACCACATTTCATCTTTCCCGTGTAAATGGTAGGTGGAAATCCTGGCTTCCAGATTGGATGAATAGTTATGCAACTGAAAATATCCCTTGAGTCCAAGCAACCATGCTTTGGCATCATCTTCCCTTTATTTTTCACCATCAAAGGAGGGTAACTTAATCTTCCTTTGATCTCCTTGCAAACTATCCACTCCCTATCTTCTTCTCTGGTGCCTAACAAGAGACACCTCTGGACTTCTTATGGGATCTTTCGATGCATAAAAATTTCCTTCTAAGTAAGGAGCTATGTGGTGTCTATGATTTCTGTTGGCACTTCTCGAATAACCATCTCTTCCACAAACCTCTCTTCTTTCATGAAACCTACCTTCTTCCTCTTGTTTTGAGTTTGATCCCTTCATCATTTTCCTCTGCAGCTGATTTAAGCTCTGCGGCACTCAAGCATTTATCTGAATTTTCTCTCTCATCAGTCTCTCATTGTCTGCTTTGTATCTTTGCACTTCTATTTTCATACTTCTTACCGTTTATATTAATGTTTCCTTCTCTCCTCTTCCCTTGCATCCATTGGACTCTGTCTTTGCATTACCGGCTCTGGTATTCTGTCCTTTGTCCTCCTTATCATGGTTAGAGCATCCCTCACCTTCTTCCATTTCTTCAATATGCATTCTGAGATGATGTCTTTAAACCCCTTGATTCTGCAAAATGTACAAGCGACCATTTTGTTAGAATTATGCATATGATAAAAAAAAAAAATCCAAACCATGTTACAGGTCATTTTTATTCACAACTCATGAAGAACATATATGTATCAATATGCACCGTATAACACTTCCATGTTATCCCTTAGCCGATACAGAATTTAATTTTTCACATAAACTCCCTTAAAACCACTTCCCCAGGTGACCATGGCTCGAAACCATGGCCAAATCCTTCCTGGCACTTCGCAACTTCGGAACCTTCAAACAGGACATGATCAACTGTTTGCATCCTCTTTCATGATCAATGATCGATATCCACTTCTGAACTCTATCCTTGGGAAGTCTCAACTTTCCCCACTTGCTTCGTCCCAAAACGCTTTTACCCAGAGTTCACGATCTGTCGATGCGTATCCTCTCGCAGATCGACGATTGTGAATCGCTTCATCTCTTCAGGATTTCTCGACCCAACGCCAACTGTCAAATATTTTTCCTCTGGAGTGCCCAATTTCCAGACTGCACGATCTATCACCACGCGACGAAATACTAGAAGTGGACACGTGGCCCAATCAGGCAGGTGACACGTGTCACATTCTAACTGAAATTTCAATCCTCCATATGCTCAAAACTTACTGACACGTGGCACACATCCCATGTGTCCATGTCATCCTAGGTGACGTCCGCAAGCCACATCACTTCAGAATTTTGGGGTCCACATCACCTCCAGGTGACGTCATCGTGCCCCACCACTTCGGCTCTTCGGGCTTCTAAACTTTGAGCTTCGAGAGTTTCCACACTAGCACACTTCCAATTCTTTCAAACTCTGAATTCCTGAACTAGCCAATCTATCGACATATGTCTCCCTTATCGGATAGTCCGTATTAAACCTAGACTTTGGGACTTCGGGAGGTACTACTACAAATATCAACGGTTCTTGTTGATTTGAGATCAATGGTCCTCAATTACTTCATAACTTTGAGTAATTATTTCCCTAGTGCTTTGCTCTGCAAAACCATCGAATTACTAAGTCTCTAAAGTAAGAGATCTGGTGTCGTGTGTCCTTGTTGATGGACGGCCCAGATGAACTTCGACCTTTGGGATTTTTGACTTTTTGCATATGTCTTTCTTTCGAAGTGGTTATCCGTCGGAGTGCAGGATCTCTTGTCTTGTGTCCACTTCGATCAACGGTCTGGATCCACTTTGGCTCTTCGGAGTTTCAATGTTTGAGAACTAACATGTCACATCACTTAATGCCTTTCAATTTGCAGGGGCACGCATCGGCGGTTTGGAGTAACCCTCCTTTCTCCCCGCAATTCTTCGAATGCTAACATGTAACCCCTTGGTGAAACTGTGGTTTGGATTGTGGGACCACCTTGGGGAATTAACTCTTGTGCAACTTGGTTCCCTGCAATGCCTCCCGGTCATCGATATCTCTCCAAGCAATCTAACGGTTGTGACTTAACCTTTTCTTCGCTTTCATTGGATGACCCTTGTTCACCTTCCCTCCAATCCAACTATCCTGGATCTCTTTTGATCCCACAGTGGTGATTGCTCTCGAATTCGAAGGGGACGGTCACGATCCTTCGAACCCTTACAAAGGATCTTTGACGTTCTAACTCATGCGTAGATTCCGCAATGCCATTCCTCCTGATCTTTTCAAATTCACGATCAGAATTTGATATCAACCATGAGACTCTGACCAACAAATGCAGCCCATACCAGCCCAATGTTTCAACCTCGCTACAATACCAATATATAACACACCCCGACCACCCACAGGTCAGGGTACGCCACCTTCAATACCACCCCTAGACTTATTTCTCTTACCGATACCTTTTAAAATAATAAGGACGCATAAAAGAAAATATTTAACGACATGCATAGCAATAACCAGCAATCATGCATACTCTAAAGATTCAATCATACGATAAATAAATACACAGTGGAATACATTCATATAAATATAATTAATACCATATCAGAGAGCACTTATCTTTATAAAAGATGACACCAACTGGTTGCAGACCAAGGATGTTCCACCCAACCGTAGACACTACTACTCCAAATATCAATAGAAGTGTCACCCCCAAGCCAGGGCTATGAATCCACAAGGACGGTTCCAGAGTGTTACTTGGCTTCCCAACCCAGTCAACAGTCAATATCTCACAGGCTTTCCCAGTACTCACAGCAATCCAAGTACCCATCTCTCTTCTACCCATCCTGCACCACCCAAGAGAATGGTCCTCCACCCTTATCTGCCACGCAGTCCCTTAGGTAGTCCTTCTCCTTATTTTGGGCTCCAGCACAACTGGTCTAGAATCTCAATGTTGGAACTCTCAGGACTCGCAACTGTGAACAATGTTGGCAAAGGGAAATGCATCTCAGACATACAGGCCTCAAGTCATTGATGAATTACACCAGCGACCACTACAACCAACAAAACCATGGCTAATATTTGGTAGTTTGCTTCCCTTTCCCAAGCCAAGATGCAGAGGAGTATGGATCAATGATTCATAGGTAAGGATGGAATGAATGAACGAGTGAGCAAGTGAATGAACGAATAAATGAATGAAGGAGTGAACGATCTATCATCCAACCCCCCCAACATTCCAGTGGCGGTTTAAGTATTTTGTGGGGAATCAAGAACCTCATGGCCTCCCCCAAGAAGATCATGTAACTAATCCTTTCCCTTAGACAAAAGGGTAAATAGAATAGGAAATATCATTTATCCCCTCAAGCCCCCTCTCTTGTGTAATCATAGCCCCCTATAACTTTATTCCTTTTCCGTCTAGCAGCCATCGATGTGTTTATTATTAATAATGATCAAAAAATTACATTTCTTGGGCACACTGGACTTTTAATAATTGTTTGGGCGCTCTGGCCTCTCGGCATTGCAACAATACATTATTCAAAATGGGGTTTCAAAACCCGGGGTGTTACAAGAAGCCCCTAGGAGAGAAGGGGGAGGTTTGCATCAAGCTACAACTCTCTGAATTCTTTGGCTCCAACCAGAAGGAGGATACAACTCCCTGGGTTCTCTTGATCCAACTAGAAGGTGGCTACAACCACCTAGTTCTCAAGATCCAACCTGAAGGAAGCTCCAACTCCTTGATTCTTCAACTCCAACTGGAAGGAGACTAAAACCCCCTTTTCTTGCCCCATCTTGCCAACCTGAAATATAAGTGTATACCAACTATCATAGACTCTACCAGTGTCATTTTTTATGTCACATCAACCTGTAACCTATCACTGTATCTAACCTATGAATGTATCCAACCTTTCATTAAAACAAACATGTAACCATACCAGAACTTTTGTAGATGATTTGAACCTATAGAATGTTGACCTGGGAACTTGCTTTAGACTTCAGGGACCTGGTACTAACATCTACTCAAGTTTTCATTAGTTTTTTAACATGTACGCTACTTCCTCTTCTACAAACTGTGTATGTACACATTTTCCTCCACTACAGTCTGCGTTCATATGCACATTCCTCCACTGCAGCCCATGTACACCTCAGAAAATAGGGTTTTTCTCAAATTCTGCAACTCTGAAAATTTCAGCCTTTCACACTTTCGTCGCCTCCGAAATATGCTGCCACATTCAACCTCAGATTCACTTATTGATTTCCAATAGAAATTTAAACCATTACAAAATTACTAGACCATAACAAATTCACAAGATAGATGTTAAATGTAAGTGTGTGTGAATGTACAAATGAATGACTCCATGAGGTGTATTTATACAAATTCTAGGTAAGTCCCCTCCTTACTTTAGGGCTTCTAGGGTTTTCTTGTTACAACAACTTTACCCCTTTGACTAGTTGACTTCTAACCAACTAGGGCTTGTTAACCCTTCCTTGGGGCTTCCAAATTCACAAGGCCATATCTCCCTAACCGTGAGGATCCACGTGGTGTACCACATATCATCGGAAATGGTATGATGTGTACTATTCATCTATGGTAGTTTTACCTACAATTTCACTGTCCTTTATGTTTTTATTCCTCAATCAACTTTGGGTCCCATAACCACACCTCTAGGGCTTGATGTTGACTACATAAAATGTACCCAACTAACTCACCATCAATATCGATCATACAGATGATAACCAATTGTCCAACGATCTCATCCACAACTCTGGGTATTTTGGACTTATCCAAGGGTTGACATCAATCTCTAAGGGTTGACATCAATCTCCAATATCACTCTCTATGGGTTGACATCAATGACAACCAAATATCCAAACCAACTGTCCAACCGGACTATTAGTTATTCTTGATAGAATTTCATTACATGCCAGATTATCATTTTCATGATCAACTCCAACTAGACTATTAGATTCAAACTCTGAATTGAACTCTAGAGAGTGCTTGATAGATTTTGGGGTTTCAGAGAATCGGTTTCTCTAAATAAAATTTTTCCATGAATCCCCAATTCAATTTAGGTGGAATTCAACTAAGGTGTGAATAAGCCCATGATGGAACATGGTTCTTTTAGGATTTCCAAACTCACACTAGTAAAAATTTTCCATCTTAGACAGACTTTTCCATAGATAAAATGAAAAATTTAATTGATAACCTAGGAAGACCATTAACAATCTGAAATGATAATAGAAAACTAGAACAAAAACGACCCTCACAGGTGATATAACTTTTGATAATAACGTATTCCAATTCGGTTAGACTTGGCTATGAGCATACCTTTTGGGTTATATTCTACCTCGGTCAACACCAGAAATTATGACCATGGAATGAATTTCACTAGCAAATTTTTTTGGACCAAACTTCCCCTACCATTGACAAATGTGTAGCCTTTGTGATCATGGTATTTCTATGTCCCCTATTCTCGCCATTTGATCATTATAAATCTACGCAAACACCCTTGACACTTACAGGTTATGTCCATGAAACGTCATGAAGAAATGCAACCAACAAACCCTCTATAACATGGGTATATATTTATCGTATGACTCAATAGACCCGGTTTCTGGATTTTGAATTCTACACACAGGGGGCATAAAACGAATGGGTTCAACACAGGATGAGTTTCAGATTGGAATTGTGAATAGAAAGAGAGAAATCGAGACTATATAGAACATAATGGTTTGAAAACCCTAAAACACAGTTATGGTATAGTACTACGACCCTATATTTTGGATTTTGCAAGGATGATATGATATAGGACAACCCTAATGAATACACGGGACAGTTGTTAGCAAATCTAGTATGAAACATATATATTTCTCGTTCCAAGTGATATCACCACTTGTAACGATCATTAAGATTCATGGGTAAGCATAACACATTATTCTATACCAACACTTAGAATTTAATGAACATGACATCGAAGGACATCCTCCATCAACACATAATCCAAGTGTAAATAAATATAATGAGTCATGAAAGTATCTCTAATATCGACGAGAATCAAAATTCATAAAGACCATTAAAAGACATAAATTCGCATAGTACATTGCTCTATAACCAACGTCATTATAATAATAGTTCATAAACTCATGTTGTGGTATGTCGTTTTGTGTGGTTTCTATGTAACTAGAAACATAAGACTGATAAAATCATGGTATAAAATCAAAGAAATGACGCTTGAGAATAATCATCAAATTGTTTGATTACCAAGTCCTTTGCATAATGTCAAAATAATAACATTGACAACCCAAAATTCATAGCATGACAATCATAGAAATGTTATAATAAAGAAATCAAATGATAAGCTCAGAATATATGCAAGTCATTTAAGCATTTCTCATAGTTCCAAGTTATAATAAATACCATGATTATAACCATAGAAATCCTGAATCTTTAATTATTCAACCAAATTTGATTATGTAGCTCATGTGGAATATCATGAAATGACTTGTAATAGACTAATAAAATAAGAACCAGTCATCAACGAAATCAATCGAAATCATGTTTGAATTTCATGTTAGAAATCATGAAATTCCAAAAATCGATATACATACAAGGAAACAATGTTAGATTCTCTTCAAGACTTAGACAAAATATTTACACGATACAAACCACTCAAATCAAATAAAACCAAAGAGAGACAAAGAAAAAATTCAAATAAACTAAAAGGGACCCTAATTTACAATCAAACATAACGGAAAATTAGGGGGGTTGTTGTTTTCCACAACAATTGGTGACATGCTGGGAGGACTAGTTATCTCTTTTCACAAAGTAAAAAAAAAATTAGGTTACATAAATCAGAAAATCTATAAATTTTGAGTATCAATGATAGTTTCCTTATGACTAATTTAAAAAATAAGAAATATACACTCGTACTCGTACTCATTCACTCAGTCTTTTCAGAGGAAACATGATTTAGTTAATTTAATATTGAGGAAATAAGATTTTGATTTGACTATTTAGCAAATCTTACTTACCATGGGTGCAATCAATTTAGCTCTTTTTTGTTACCCAGCATTGCTTCAATGCCAACAGGCTTGTTCAGTACCCTAACGAAGTTGCTTTGATATCATACATGCATTGTCCCGCTTCCAGCAGGCATGTTCAATACCCCGGCAGGTTTGTATACACTTCCCACACCTTTTGGTGCTTTTAACTTCCTATATATTAAATTTATTGGTCTCCTTTTGATAAATATATTTAAGATTTCATTTTCCAATAGTGAATAGGAAGTGGGGTGATATTAGAAAGTTATTTTGATATATTTCACTACAGGGAGTAAAACTGAGTTTTTCGTCTTATAATTTGGCATTCCCATATAATTAATTTATGTGAAAGGGAATTAAATTCTGTCAAGACCTTGCTAAAAATTACTTTCCTAGGTAACCTTTCTTGATATGAATGAAATAATCATAGAAGGAATTTTTATCTTGACAGAATTTAATATACATAATAAATTTCTTGTCTTTATGTAATATGGTAGTGATTCTCTTTTATTTAAGATGTATAAACAAGAAATATGTAAAGTGCTCAACATGTAACTAATTGTTATTAACAAACATCACTCAAATACAAGAAAAAACAAAACATCAATAAGATTAAATAAACCAAAATAGAAAACAAAACAAGAAAATCGGACATTGAAATATGTGTGTGTGAGTGTGTGTGTTAAAAGAAAAAAGAAAAAAGAAAGACAGGAACCATAATCAAATAAGAGTAAATAAAATCCAATCAAACTCTAAGAAAAAGTTAAAACCAACCCAGAATCAAATTTTGCAATCTACCTAAAAAGAAACTTCTAACTTAAAGGAGAAGATAACCTAATAATCCATAAAAAATGAAAACTCAAACAAGACAAAAATGAGAAGATATATCTCAACATCATAAAAATTGATATGTGTGTCTTCAATTATATCAAGATCGTGATTGGTTATTTCTTGTATGATTTGTAATGAATTAGGCTTTTATTCAAACGAAAATCCTAAATCTAGGGAGCAGTTATGAGTATATGATGAAGTTGCATTAAATGTCTCTCTCCTTACAAATATCTTGTTTTAAAACTAAGTCTTAATTGAAATCCTTAATGATTATTTATTAAGATGATTTATTGAGATGATGCTTACAATAAGTTTTGAAAACCAACTGAACAATATATTGAATAAAAGTAGGATAAAGGTGTAGAAACTCCCCGAGGTAGCTTGTTTGTGATTTGAGCATCATCACAACTACTTTGCCTAACTTGAAAGAAAGCAAAACAAGGCAGGTAGATTCAGAATCTAAGTTAACAAAAGAGTTGAACCTTCAAAAACATACCTAATGATATGCAAAACAAAAAATCAGATTAAAAAATAATAAAACCAGAATGAAAACCACTAGAAGATTAAAATAAGTATATGAAATTTGCCTTGAAGAATCTCATAATGGTTTACCTTAAGATCTCGAATTTTTTCAAATTCCAGGCTTTCAAGAAGTAACCTATTTTCATGATTAAGGAAGAAGTTGCATCTTTGTCAAAGTTTACATATGCCTAACATCATCATATTTATTGGAACTAAACTAAGGAAAGCATCAAGTTTAGAAAAGAAAGCCATCCAAAGAGGAAATGATTTTAAACCCATCATCAAGAATTTAGAAAAAATATAAACATGAGTATTATTAAATAATTGAAATGTATTTTTGGGAAAAGAAAATTTTCAGAAGAATATTTCTCATCATTAACCAATTTTTCCTAAAATTAAGGTGTACTTTCTAAAAACTTGTCACTTTTTTATTCAGTAACTAAACTAATAAATAAAAAGTAATCAAAATAAACTAAACTATTCCTACTCCTAAACTACTCTAAAAGGAAAACCAAAACTAAGTAAAATCATGTTTCCAATGGAGCCATTCCATTTGTTTTATTCCTGCAATTATATGTACAGAATGAATCAATAGCAGAAACTAGATGAATAACAAACAATCAAAAGAAGAAACTAATCTACTATGTACATCTGTTTCTAACAGAAAAAGGAAAAATTTATTAACAGGGAATCTTGTTAAGAATGAATTCTCCACCCATATTGCTATCCTATCATGAAAATCAATGTAAAATTGTTGAAAGGAATACATGGTTGAAATAATAATCTACTCACCTTGTAGAGAAGAGTTATAATTATTTACAACATGAAAAGCATAACAACAATATTTTCATTATTGTTACAAAACACAAAGGACTTATCTACAAGAATTTCCTTTGCACAAACATTAGCTGAAATAATGTGATCAGTATTAGAACTAACATCTACTCGTGTAAAAATCTCAAGATCGTGATAAGGAATGGGAACTTGAATGATAATATTTGAATCATAAATAGGCATGGAGTTTTCTTCTTTAAAATTAAAATCATTATGATAATTAGAATATTCAAGATGAGAATTAATTGTAGTATGATCAGTAAAACGAAACCCTACATCTTGAAATATAGATGGATTATGAGAATTGACAACATGAGGGACTGAAATAACCATCACTCGAGGGTGAAGTGCCCCAATATTTTCAATCTCTAAATAATCATCGTATTTGACTTCAATATCCTCATTAGTAAAGAATAAATTGGAACAAGAATAATAATCAAAAGTGCATTGATGAAATTTCTCATAGCTGTTGAAATAATATTCATTTAATAATTGATTACTCTGATCAAAACTGACAGGTATTTTGTCATTTATTAAATTTATGATAGCTCCCCTGTTTTCTAGAAAAAAATATCAGCGCAGAGGGACTTTTAAATTATTATTAAATGAATTATGATCAGCAAAAATATCAGGGTATTATGAATAATGACTATTCGAACAGATGAGATAAAATGTCTCCCTATCTTTAGAATCATAAAAAATTCCATGAGTTCTCAATTCTATTTCTTCATCGTTATCCTTAGCACATAGATCATATTCCTCGTTATTTGAAATAATTTGAGAAATGTCATATGTTTGATTAAATATAAATTCCTGAAAATGAATATTTGAAACGTATGGTTGAGATTTATTGGCATCATTAGAAAACTCAGAAATAGTTGTTGTAGGAAGCATATAATTAATCTTCATTATTGTTAATATTTTCAATTTGAATTCCTGATTGTGGATTTTCTTCATTAGTAGAATTAATAGAATTTAGAACAGTTTCAAGATCAGTATTAATTTTATTGGATCAATTCATGTTTTCCTGAGATTACTCATTCATGATTTCTACATTTTCAGTTTGAATAGAATCAACAACAAGTTCATCAACAGTAGTGAATATATTAAAGAAAATAGTATCTTCGTGCTCATTGTGATTAATACAAGGAAGAAAAAGAATATGTCTAAACCATCCTATTAATTCAAATTGAGAAGGTAAATCTTCATATTTGAATTGTAAACAAACTAATTTAAATATGGTAAGGAAATCTTCAAAATATTCACCTTGGAATCTACGAAGAGTTCAAGTTCAGAACATGCCTTGTCATAATCATATTCTTGAAAAGCATGAAGGAATATTCAAGAAAATCCATCCCAGTCGTTGGCCTGGCCTGTAAGTGTAAGAGTAAAAATCTTGTACATGATACTTTCATCAATATCATAATTTTTTCAATTTAAAATAAATTGAAAAATGTGATCAAATGCAAAAAAAAATAGACTCACCATTGAACTTTATTTTTGACAAGTATTTAACTACCTTCATTAGAGTACTTGAAGATGCTCGACCAGAGATACAACTCCAAACAGGAATTTTAGAATAAGCCATTAAATAAAAATGAAAGAATTAAAACCAACATCTCACAAAATGATCAACTTGTCATGCCCACTCTTTGGTGGCCCTCCTTCTAGCGCCAAAAATCTTGATGGAACAAATTGAACATGTTCAACATTAAGGAAATCCCCTGGTCAGTGCCCTAATTAGACCCTTATCCACTTGGGATGTTGATTTCGACTGGGTTTATGGGTCCAATTACCCTTATCTACAACTAACCTAATATAAAGGTTAATCTAATAAAACTAACTAAACCTAAACTAAATGAGTAAGTTGAAATGAGGGTTCAACCAAGCCACCCAAATGGTTGCTCCTACGAAAGGAGACTTTTACAAATGTTTCCTAAATTCAATCTAATTTAATATGCATACAACAAAAGTAAATTCTAATCTATCTTAATCAAGAAAAGATAAATATTTCTTCCCAATCAAGAGAAATATAATGAAATATGAACCAGCATTGAAACTTAGAATAAAATGGAGTTAAGAGATAAGAGAAATAGTTATCAGATCTCCGTTGTACAGATATCTAAATTCAAATGGAAATGCATTTAAGCTAATAGATCATGTCAAGATATAGAAACAGTCCAAATAAAATGACAAGAATAATACCAAAATGAATATAAAACTAAGTTGATAGATAGTTATGCAACTTAATGCAATAACACTTCCTCAAATACAATATTCAAACCTAAATCCATATCTGTCCAATCCTACAAGATAACTTAGTAGTGATTTTAAAACAAGCATAAATTATTCTAGACAAGCAATAGTGTTGGAAAAGATAATTCATACTCATTAAGACAAAGAATAAACAAGGACTGAATAATCCCTTTATTAAATCCCCAAAAATGGCAACAGTGCTCTGAATGGTTACAAGAATAAAGCATCTTCTTATGTTAGTTCAACGGATAATTAACATTCTATAAGACAAATCCCCCTTACAACAGTGGAAAGAGTACTTACTCTTGTAGAAATGTTTTCCTCCAAAATCTCTCCCTCTTTTTTTCTTCCACACACTCTTTTATAATGAAGAGTTTATGAGGTAAAAAGATGGAATAAATCTCCTTAAAATTAGGAGACAAATCTTGTACAACTATATATATTCTAGAAATATTACAATGAAGACTTTTATCAACCTAACAAAAGCAATAAAAGATCATAATCTTATTAAACTTCGGATAAGCAACATGCATCATGATAACTTTGAAATTGACTTCATAAGCCACTTTCGACCCTTCATTAGACACCTGTAAATCAAAATAAAAAATAAATTACTAACAAATACACTTAAAATAGAGTAGCTACATAATCTTTAATTATGTAGCTACTCTTAAATAATCAAATCAAATCAAATAACAACATAATACTAACAAATTTGTGCCTTAAAAATAACATAAGTCTTTAAATAAAATATTAACTACAGAAACCGAACATCAATGGATAGCAATTTTCACATCTAAAGAGACAAAAACATTAACTCATGAAGTATTAATAACCATGGAACCTCCAGCTTTGACTGACTTCTCTAAATCAAAAATTCATAAGATGCTATTAAAGTTTTGTTTTGAATCTTGAGTTGCTCGTTCTCTAGTTCGAGTTCCACAATGTTGCCTTTTAAAAGAGGAACATCGCCATAATATTTCTCCTTCTAGAAAAATTCCTCAACACTAGGATCATCTATAGACTTTTTTTTTCACAGTTTGTTTAACGACATGTATAAATTGTGATATTCTTCTTGCCTGGCATTTTCTCTTTGAATTATTGTATTTCTATGATATTACTAGCAGATTTTAAACAGAGGATTATGTGACCTCTGGACAATGAGATGTGGACTATGTCACACACGTTTAATTAAGAAAATCAAAAGAAGACTTACTATTTTCACTCAATTCCACAGGATCAAGATTTGAGACCAATGTTCTACTCATACTTTGAGTTATTCTTGACAGAATTTCATAACAGGCCAGATTATCATTTTCACGATCAACTCCAACTGGACTATTAGATTCAAAATCTGAATCAAACTCTAGAGATTGGTTGACATATTTTTGGGTTTCATAGAATTGGTTTCTCTGAATAAATTTTTTCCATGAATCCCTAATTCGAGTTAGGTGGAATTCAACCAAGGTGCGAATAATCCCATGATGAAACAAGGTTCTTTCAGGATTGCCAAACTCACGTTGGTAAAAAATTTCCATCTTAGTCAAATGTTTCCATAGATAAAATGACATATTTAATTGATAACCTAGGAAGACCATTAACAATATTAATTGATAATAGAAAACTAGACAAAAAACAACTGTCACAGGTGATATAAATTTTGATAATAGTGTATGCCATTTCTATTGGACTTGGCTAACCAGCATACCTTTTGGGTTATATGCTACCTCGATCAACACCAAAAATTATAACCATGGAAAGACTTTCACCGGCATGTTTTTTCGGACGAAACTTCCCCTACCATTGATAAATGAGTAGCCTCTATGATCATGGTATTTCTATGTCCCCTATTCTCTCCATTCAATCATTATAACTATGTGCAAACACCCTTGACACTTACAGTTTATGGCCATGAAACGTCATGAAGAAATGCAACCAACGAACCCTCTATAACATGGGTATATATTCATCATGTGCCTCAATAGGCTCG
>JASDQU010101700.1:267572-292686 GCA_032191745.1 Picea mariana
TGTACAACTATATATATTCTAGAAATATTACAATGAAGACTTTTATCAACCTAACAAAAGCAATAAAAGATCATAATCTTATTAAACTTCGGATAAGCAACATGCATCATGATAACTTTGAAATTGACTTCATAAGCCACTTTCGACCCTTCATTAGACACCTGTAAATCAAAATAAAAAATAAATTACTAACAAATACACTTAAAATAGAGTAGCTACATAATCTTTAATTATGTAGCTACTCTTAAATAATCAAATCAAATCAAATAACAACATAATACTAACAAATTTGTGCCTTAAAAATAACATAAGTCTTTAAATAAAATATTAACTACAGAAACCGAACATCAATGGATAGCAATTTTCACATCTAAAGAGACAAAAACATTAACTCATGAAGTATTAATAACCATGGAACCTCCAGCTTTGACTGACTTCTCTAAATCAAAAATTCATAAGATGCTATTAAAGTTTTGTTTTGAATCTTGAGTTGCTCGTTCTCTAGTTCGAGTTCCACAATGTTGCCTTTTAAAAGAGGAACATCGCCATAATATTTCTCCTTCTAGAAAAATTCCTCAACACTAGGATCATCTATAGACTTTTTTTTTCACAGTTTGTTTAACGACATGTATAAATTGTGATATTCTTCTTGCCTGGCATTTTCTCTTTGAATTATTGTATTTCTATGATATTACTAGCAGATTTTAAACAGAGGATTATGTGACCTCTGGACAATGAGATGTGGACTATGTCACACACGTTTAATTAAGAAAATCAAAAGAAGACTTACTATTTTCACTCAATTCCACAGGATCAAGATTTGAGACCAATGTTCTACTCATACTTTGAGTTATTCTTGACAGAATTTCATAACAGGCCAGATTATCATTTTCACGATCAACTCCAACTGGACTATTAGATTCAAAATCTGAATCAAACTCTAGAGATTGGTTGACATATTTTTGGGTTTCATAGAATTGGTTTCTCTGAATAAATTTTTTCCATGAATCCCTAATTCGAGTTAGGTGGAATTCAACCAAGGTGCGAATAATCCCATGATGAAACAAGGTTCTTTCAGGATTGCCAAACTCACGTTGGTAAAAAATTTCCATCTTAGTCAAATGTTTCCATAGATAAAATGACATATTTAATTGATAACCTAGGAAGACCATTAACAATATTAATTGATAATAGAAAACTAGACAAAAAACAACTGTCACAGGTGATATAAATTTTGATAATAGTGTATGCCATTTCTATTGGACTTGGCTAACCAGCATACCTTTTGGGTTATATGCTACCTCGATCAACACCAAAAATTATAACCATGGAAAGACTTTCACCGGCATGTTTTTTCGGACGAAACTTCCCCTACCATTGATAAATGAGTAGCCTCTATGATCATGGTATTTCTATGTCCCCTATTCTCTCCATTCAATCATTATAACTATGTGCAAACACCCTTGACACTTACAGTTTATGGCCATGAAACGTCATGAAGAAATGCAACCAACGAACCCTCTATAACATGGGTATATATTCATCATGTGCCTCAATAGGCTCGGGTCCTGGAGGTTCAATTCTACACACAAGAGCCATAAAAAAAAAATGGATTCAACAGAGGATGAGTTTCAGAATGGAATTGTGAATAGAAATAGAGAAGTTGAGACTATATAGAACTCAATGGTTTGAAAACCCTAAAACACAGTAATGGTATAGTACTACGACCCTATCTTCTGGGTTTTGTCAGGATGATTCAAAACATGACAACCCTAATGAATAAACAGAACAATTGTTAGAAAATGTAGTATGCAACATAGATATTTCTCGTTCCAAGTGAGATTGTCACTTGTAACAATCATTAAGATTCATGGGTAAGCATAACACATTATTCTATACCAACACTTAGAATTTAATGAAAATGATATCGAAGGACATCATCCATCAATACATAATCCAAGTGTAAACAAATATAATGAGCCATGAAAGTATCTATAATATCGATGAGCATCGCCATTCATAAAGACCATTAAAAGACATAAATTTGCATAGTACCTTTCTCTATTACTATTGACTCCATGTTTTGCCTAATTTTTTCCTTCTCTAAATCTCTTTTTGCTCATGGAGATTATACAATTTATACTTTTATTAGCTCTTTTTGGAGGTACTATCAGGTTTCTTCCATTGGTTTTATATGGATCAGCATAAGGTATGTGTAGTCCTTATTTTTTATGATTTTATGATGGTTTATCTTTAATTGAGTGAGTGTCATCTATTAACACTTGTCATTTGTTTTAAATAGGTCGAAAACGCAATCTAGCCCTTGATCCGGCCCGTGATATAGCCTGTGCTCCAGCCCTCAATCCAGTCCTCCATCCAGTCCTCCATCCGACCCTAGAAGCGCAATGCAATTGTGGGTTGGTCTATCGGCGGGCTCTTCTTGGCGAATACGAAACATGGGTTTTGTACTTGTTCAAACCCTCCAGCTATGGAACTCATTACTTTGATTCAAGCAGTTTTGTTCGACCTCTATTTTGAGTGCATGAGTTGTTAAGAGTATATTGCATGTTATTAAGTTTTAATGATTTTATGTTGTAGGAGAGCATCAACCCTTTCAATGGTCGACCTCTCAGCTATGTCTAAAAACTCTATAAATACGAGAACTCTCTTTGAGACCAAAAATGAATAATGATATAATCATTATTTTGAATTTGCCTATGTAAAGTCAATTATGTTGACAATATAAGATAATGCATTGAGTGTGATTGTCTATTGAACTGGAGTAGTACCACGACTACCTGGGGGGACCACCAGTGGTCTGTGTGTCTTGTTTATTTGTTGTATCTACATATTTGTGCATATAACTCTTGTGTGCGGGTTTCTTGCTGAAGTTGTGTTCTCTATATAACTTACAAGTTACTTGTAGTTTTCTATGCCTAAATATTTGATTTTTCATTCTCTGACATATAACATCTCTTATGCAGGTTGTGTTTTACTAATGTTTATATGCTCATAGTCATCTAACTATTCAATTATATACAAGCTTTATGTTCTCATTTTATAAACTGTAGGTTACTTTGTAGATTGGTCATCTATACAGTGTACATAACAGTCATCTATGCTTAATTAAGATATGGTTTTCAATTACTTCATGTAGGTCTGCATAAATTATTAACTCTGTGTAGAATATTTTTAGTATCAGCGTGATAAGATAAGAGTTGATTTCAAATATCTTTTTAACAATGTTTATAGACTATATTGATTATAAGAACATGTATTGATATTTCTGTAATGGAAAATGTTTCCATAAACTGTGTTGTTTATGTAAATTTGTTGAACCTGCACAGAATATATCTAGCTAGAAAATACCACACACATTTGCATAGAGAAATTTAGAAAGAAGAAGAAAGAGAAAGAATGGAAGAATTCTCATTAACCGTAATGAATAAATTACACATTATATACTTTGTATAACTCAACCAATGCACACTGGAGGTGAAGTCAATGCACCTCAGTGGTGTTCTAGAGTGATCTGGACACACAGCAACGGTTATGGGAGTGAACTTCCACCTAGTCTAGTCTCTCGGGCAGTTAGGAGAGTGAACTGTCACTTGGTTGAGTTAACTAGTCTACCAGTCTTCAGTTAACTGACAGAAAAAAGAGTGAAGTGAGAAGGAGATCAGGGAATCATGGGTAATGCGCTAGTCTGGTGATGATCCCAAGGACAATGTGCATTAGATGGTGATGATCCTAATGTTGCATGGTGACAAAACCAATGCAGCATCTAGACTCCACTCAACTAGTCAAACTGAAGTGAAAACTGAAGAGAATATTCTCCCTAAACTTTAGGACACTAGATAAATACTAATAGACATAGGAAACACCTTAGGAAACATAAATCCTAGGTGTTTTTGAAGTAACTCTAACACCCCCCCTGAACAACACTATGGTGAAAATAAAGAACGGGTCTCGGAAACGAGGCCATGTTAGGTACCCAAATACAAAAGATACACTAAAATAAAGTGAGGAAAGAGGGAAAACCTCATGAGAAAAACCCCCCCTCAAGGTATAGTGTATTGAAAAAGAAGAACTGACAGTTGCTAGGAAATGGTGTCCTTCACTCCAAGATGACTTCGTAGAGAATGGAACTTCTGCTCAGTGAAGGTCTTGGTGAAGATGCATGTTGTCTGTTCTATTAAAGGACAGAATTGTAGGTCGATGATCCCCTCGTGTACTAATTCCCAGATGTAGTGCATGTGGATCTCAATGTGCTTCATTTTTTTCCTCTGAACTAGATCTCTGTAGAACTTTAGAGTGCTCTGGTTGTCACACCAGATGATGATCGGCCGATGAAACTGAATGCCCCACTCAGTGATAAAAAAAATTAGCCACATAGACTGCATGGTTATTTTAATTACCCCTCTATACTCTGCCTTGGTTGAAAATAGAGCAATAGTGGCATGCTTCTTGCTCGACCAACAGATAGACCTGAAGCCAAGACTGAGTGAGTAATTGGATGTGGACTTGAGATCAGTGTTATCACCAACCCAATCAAAATCAGTGAACCTGATGAGATCTAATGTAGAGTCAGCTGCATAATGAATCCCAAAGGTGATGGTGCCCTATATGTATCGAAGGATACACTTTGCATCCTTACAATGTAGATCATGAGGCTCCTGCATGAACTTGGGAACTGCACCAAATTCATAGGAGACATATGGTATAGAGAGTGTGAGATACAATAAGCTCCCCACTAGATATCTGTACAGTGTGTTTTCAACCAGTGGAGTGTCCCTTCCATCCTCAAGTTTGACTCGTGATAGGAAAGGATTCGGAGCAGACTTGCAGTCTGTCATGTGAAATATTTCAAGGAGATCTCGTGCATACTTGGCCTAAGAAAATTTGATGCTCGATGCATCCGGATTGATCTCGAGTCCAAGGAATAAGTGTAGTGAACCCATGTCATTCATTAAGAACCTATCATGTGGAATCCTCTTAACTGCAGCAATCGTTGAATTCGAGCTACCAGTGATCAAAAAATCATCAACATATAGAACTAAGAGTAGAAGTGATTCAGTCGTCCTGAGCATGTATACATTCGGGTATGATTTACAATGTACAAAGTTCTATGATAGCAGGTACAAGTCCATCTTTGAATACCATGCCCTCGGAGCGTGCTTGAGGCCATAAAGAGATTTCTTCAGTCGATAGACCAAAGAGGAATCCTACATAAATCTTTGGGGCTGCTCCATATAGATCTCCTCAGAGAGATCATCATGAAGATATGAATTATTCACATCCATATGATGTACTTCTCATCCCTTGGTTGTCGTAATGGCAAGTGATAAATGTATGGAATCCATCTTGACTACTGGAGTGAATGTCTCATCATAGTCAATGTCATGCACCTACTGAAAGCCTTTGGAAACAAGCCTGGATTTTTATCTGTTAATATGTCCATCTAATGCACTCTTGGTCCTGTAGACCCATCTGCACCTGAAATTTTCCTTCTAGAAGGAAGGGGAACCAGATCCCAAGTTTGGTTTTCGAGGAGGGAGTTGTACTCCTCCTACATGGTGGATTCCCAAAAGGGATTTCTAGTAGCCTCGCCATAAGACTGTGGATCTGAAGAATGAACCAAGAAAATATGTCTGGAGGGAAATGGTTCAGTGGCAGTGAGTGCAATAGGAGTCTCCTCGAAATCAAATCGAGTCCTCCTAGTATCGGTTGGATCACCAACAAGATCCCTTGCATCCTGAAGAGTAGTCTAGGCCCACTTGGGCCTATGATTTGGCTTTACATCTGCATATGGATGCACTAACTTTGCATCTAATTGTACTGACTCTGTATCTAGATAATCTAGATCATCTGAATCCTCTAAATCATAACTCTCGTCTGAAGAAGAGTCAACATGTGCATTCTCATCATCTCGGACAGGTGGAAGAATGAAGGTGTCTGCATCCGGCTGTTGAGGTACATGCGAGACACTTTCCTCGAATTGGACACTTCACTCAATGATGAGTGGGTCCGAGGAAATATAAATAAGTGTATATCCCTTCACATCATTGAGGTATCCAACAAAGATACACTCTATGCTCTGTGGATCAAGTGCCTTCCTCTTTTCAGAGGGAATCTGGGCCCATGCACATGAACCAAAAATACAAAAGTGGTTCACTTCTGGTTTGAGGTCGCTCCAAGCCTCGTAGGGGGTCTTATCCTTGACAAATATATGGGGATATATGTTTTGGATGTAGGTTTCACAATTAAGTGCTTCGACCATAGTCTCTGTGGAAGTGACTCTGCATGTAGTATGCAAGATGTCGTCTCTTTTAGAGATATGTTTTTCCTCTCAGCAACTATGTTTTGTTGCGGAGTATAGGGAACCTTTTGTTGCAACTGAATCCATCCCTCATGACAAAGATTTTGGATCTCGTGATTGACATACTCTCCCCTGTTATCAGTTCGAAGGACTTTGATTTTCTTTCCTGACTGTGTCTCAACCAGGGCTTTGAAATCTTTGAGGTGTTGAAAGACCTCTGATTTTTTCCTTAGAAAGTAAATCCATGTGAAATGTGAGAAATCATCAACAAAAATGAGAAAATACCTTTATTTTATGATTGATGGATGCGGAAAAGGGCCCATGAGGTCACTATGGATCAAATCTAAAGGAGAGTAAGTTCTCTAAGTCTTTCCTTTATCGAATTTCTCTTGAGGGTGTTTTCCAAGAACACGTCGCTCATAGATTCCTTTGGAGAAATCGATGTCTGGTAGACCATCAACCAATATTTGTTTGCTAATTTGTTGCATGTATCATAAATTCAAATTCATGAACCTTTTGTGCCATATCCTACTGCTTTCATCAGCATGGGTAAGCAGTAAAGCAGAATTTGGTTCAATAAATTCAAAAAATGTATACAATCTAGATTGATGATTTACCTCACTAGTAGCAACCCTGGAATTGGTTTGCATGTCATATATGTCCATTGCATTATGTGTGAATATGACTTTCTTTCCGGTGTCGTAATTCATCATCAAATACACCGAGATAAGATTCACGGAAAGTTTGGGAACGTGAAACACATTCTCGAAGCTTTCGTTGGTGAGTTCAATCCTTCCGTTGTTGGTGACCTCGACTAGAGAGTTGTCCCCCATCATAATAGAAGGACATTTGCATGCATATAATGAAGAATAGACTTATTTTTTGGCAACCATGTGATGTGATTCTCCTGAATCTATGATCCAAGAATCAGGAGAGGAGTTGATGGCAATCAAGGCATGGCTACAATTGTCTTTCTTGGGATTCTGATCTTCTGGCTTCTTCTTCTTGGAAACCTTGGGGATGAAATCTCCAAGGTTGTTTTTATGAAGTATTTGAGTCATTAGATATATTTTTTTTGCATGCATGCGGATTTTGGATGGAATCCTTTATGGAAGTATGTGCATTTTTCCCCTTTTCTTCCCTTTCCACCTTTGGATCCGAAGGCATCGGTGAAGGGTTTTGAGTACCGTTCCTTCTTCGGATTTGCATGAGCTTTCATTTTGTCTTTATATTTAGATTTTTGATATTGATGGCTTCCATATTGCACAATAAGTGCATGTGCCTTTGGGCCTTTGATTTTTCACATGTTGATGAGCTTGGTTTGCTCTTGTGTCAGGGATTCGATAAATTCCTCAAGAGAAGGAATCTTCCAGGTGGCTCCAGAGGTGAATTTTAATGAATGGAATGTGGATACGAACATGGAGGATTCATGACCAAGTTTGGAGATAATGGTGAGAACCATTTTTTATCCTCCTTATATTTATCAACCCCACAAGCTTTGAGTTACGACAGTAAATCCTTGTATTTTGTAAAGAAATCTTGGAGATTGTCGAAGCTTTTTGGATCCAATGTGAGAAATTCCACCTCGAGCATATGTCCCCTCATCTCATACTTTTTTCCAAAGAGCCCTTCCATGGTGGTCTAGGATTCATTGGGGGTTTTACATGAAGATATGTGAAAAAGGAGATCGGGAGAAATGAGACTGCAAATTGTTCTGAATGCTTCATCCATTTGATTTAGATACTTGGATTTTCATATGGGTGATGTCAGTTATGTCTCTGTATTCATGGTTAACCTGGATAGTCCTCTACTTCAAATATGCATGACCATATTCTTCTTCCATGCAAAGAAGTTGTAAGGTGTAAGAATGAATTCTTTTGGGAATTCCATTTTTCTGTTGTCTTCAATCTTTGGTACCTAGAAAAAAAAATTGGTGTATATTTTTCTTAGTATTCCATCGGCTCTAATACCATGTAAATGTGTTGAACCTGCACAAAATAGATCTAGCTATAAAATACCACACACATTTAAAGAAATAAATTGAGAAAGAAGAAGCAAGAGAGAAAGAATGGAAGAATTATCATTAATCGTAATGAATAATGAATAATTTACACATGATATACTCTATATAACTCAACCAATGTGCACTAGAGGTGAATCCAATGTGCCATAGTGGTGGTATAGAGTGATCTGGACACACACCAGCAATTATGGGAGTGAACTACCACCTAGTCTAGTCTCTTGGGCTGTTACGAGAGTGAACTGCCACCTAGTTGAGTTAACTAGTCTACTAGTCTTCAATTAACTGATTGAAAAAGAGTGAAGTGGGGAGGAGATTAAGGAATCATGGGTAATGCGCAATTCTGGTGATGATACCAAGTAAAATTCACATTATCTGGTGATGATCCCAATGTTGCATGGTGACAAAACCAATGTAGCATCTAGACTCCACTCAACTAGTCAAACTGAAGTGAAAATTGAAGAGAATATTCTCCTAGAGGAATATTCTCCCTAACTTTAGGAGACTAGATAAAGACTAATAAACATAGGAAAAACCTTAGGAAAAAAAATCCTAGGTGTGTGTGAACTAACTCCAACAGTTTATACTCTGCAATCACGGTGGAAATTAATATTGAATTGATTAAGCTTGAATTATCAGTAGTGTTAAGGTGCCACTGTGATATAATCCGCCATCATATACATAACCATTACATTTGAAAGTTGGCATGATGTTTTTCACTTTCATTCAGTGATATTAATGTAGTGATGTGGTTTATTTTTTGTAGGATCAAAGTAATTGTGAGTTTTTAAAGAGATTCTTTAAGAATAGAGTTCACTATGAAGAAGTGCTTTTAAAAGATAGCTTGTGTTTATTCAAGAATTTCTTGCTTAGAGTAATAACCTCATTGTTCATAGTTATAGCTTTATTTTAAAAGAGTTGTTTACTTAGACTAATGAGCCCACTAATTATCGTTATAGATTACTCCGCACATTTAAAGTAAAACTTATTATTCAAATATATCTCAGCTTGTTTAGAGTCTTTTAAATCATTGATAGAATTGTAGATTGACAACAGAATGATCCTTAGGGTAAACCATTCTCTTGCCTAATTAATTCACTTTCCATACTTCATAAGCAGTTAGTCTTCCTTTCTTCCTTGACTCATACTATGTCACAACTCTAAGTTTACTTACCCTGGTCCATGATTTAATTGAGGGAAATTAAGGTATATAGTTTACCCATCAATTACCAAATTCATTATAATAATAGTTCATAAAATCATGTTGTGGTATGTCCTATTGTGTGGTTTCGATGCAACTAGAAACATGAGACTAATAAAATCGTGGTATAAAATCAAAGAAATGACGCTTAATAATAATCATCAAATTGTTTGATTACAAAGTCCTTTTCATAATGTCAAAATAATAACATTGACAACCCAAAATTCACAGCATGACAATCATAACAATGTTGTAATAAAAAATTTGAATGATAATCTCGGAATATATGTAAGTCATTTAATCATTTATCATAGTTTCAAGTTATAATAAATATCATGACTATAATCGTAGCAAGCCCAAATATTTGATTATTCAACCAAATTTGATTATGTAGCTCATGTGGAATATCATGAAATGACTTGTAAGAAAACCAAGAAAAGAAGAACTAGTCATCAACGAAATCAATCGAAATCTTGCGTGAATTTCATGTTAGAAATCATGAAATTCCAAAAATCGATATACATACAAGGAAACAATGTTAGAGTCGCTTCATGACTTAGAAAAAATATTTACACTATACAAACCACTCAAATCAAATAAAACCAAAGAGAGAGAAAGAAAAAAATCAAATAAACTAAAAGGGACCCTAATTTGCAATCAAACATAATGGAAAATTTGGGTGGTTGTTGTTTTCCACAACAAGGCCTTAGCTTGTAATATATCTCTAAATGACTAATATGCAAAAAGGAAAGTAAATTGTTCATTGGTTCAGCTGCAGAAACAAAGTTCTTCTTAGATGCAAAAAGAACAGAGTAATGCTTAATAATGTGAAAACAAAGCTAAAGGAACACAAAGATAATTCTAATGTCTAAGGCCACCAATCTACTAGACTTCCACATTATTATTTCAATCATCCATAAATATAAGTTCTTGTAACTATAGCATTCATGTATTCAATTGAGAGTTACCACATTGGTTATGTTTGTGTAAATAGTAATGAATAAATCGCAAAAAGGAAATGACAGAATTAAAGAGTCACACAACTAAATAATGAAAGCAATACCAACAGAAAGGAAACCAAGCAACGCACTCCTCCTCATGTATCCCTCCTGGCTCAGCAAGTGCTACTAAGAAAAAACTTTTAAAACTAGACTTATAACACTAAATCTTATAACTCATGAAGTTGATCAGCAACCAGAACTTCATTCTATTAATTCAGAGAAATATGGATTAACAATGATTTGATATCATGTCCCTCCTTCTATGAAGGTCTCAAACTAATATTTATGGATTAAAAATGAGATATTTGAGATCCACAACCCACGGATCTTCAAGCCAGTCGTAACAGTGGATCTGAGAAAATCCATTTTATAGAATAAAACATATCTCCCAGATATTTCACATTTTGAGGAAATCATCCTTTAAAAAGCTAAATGGTTGTGTCTTGCACAAAACCCATGTGGCTGATTTTCAATATTCACCTTCATCTACTCGCAATTGACCCCACAAAACGGTATCTCTATTCTAGTGTGGATTTTCATAAACTGTTTTATTTTGTTTTTTCTCTAAGATGGAAGATATGTAGGCCAATTTGACAAATGGATGAGCTTCGCGGAACCTTTTGGAACCTTTCATATTTCATGGTTTAGTCCAAGGTTAGTCACATCCCTGTGGATGAACGAATTTGTTGTAGAAACGTGTCTTAGCAATCAGGCTGCAAAACTAAACTAGAAGTATATGTCATCAACAATATTAATCCAAATCCTTTCCAAATCATTAGAAACAAAGGAAATTGTAGAAATAAACAACATTTTACCTCTGAAATCTTGTTAGGCATATTAGCTACATAAATACAAGTAAATATGGGTAAATAAGGTGTCGGAATAAGGAAGATTGGTCAAAAAGGATGTCAATTGGTGATGCAAAGAATGCCAAAACAATGATCCAACATATTCCTACAACGATTGGTTTTCATGTCATCGTGCAATGAAATATTCTGACAATGCCTCTAAACTTGGACAAAATTGATGACTATATACAATCCTTAACAGAGCCCTGCAACATTAACCAAAATTTTCAAACTTCTTCTTTCTTTGTCTTTCCCCTCTTTGAGTCCCCTCTTCAAAATTTTGTTATAAATATTGTGTTTCTTTTCTTCCTTATGCCACTTCTTGTCCAACTCGTGTAATTTTGTATTCTCATGCTGAAGCTTAAAACCGTGTGCCTTTAATTGGTAATTTTTTGCCTTAACATGTCTATCCATAACAACATACTTTTGAAGTTCTTCCTTCAATCTTTTGGTTTTTCTATTCTTTGTGTTCAAGTTATCACATGCATAGTGAATAACATAACTTATGGATGCTTCTTGATTAATGGATGTGTCTTGTGTCATATAATCATCATGAATTTCGAATGCAGAGGGATCATATTCAACTTGCTCGACAAATTTTATATTACATGTCGAGGGAAGAGGATCCTTAAGATTTGAGTATTTAGTTCTCATATTCTTGGGAACATTAAAAATATCAGATTTCTCTCTTATGTCTCCCTATTTAAGCTCTAAATTTATGAATTTTTTCTTATTTCAACTCTGCTGAGGAAAAAGAATTTAAGTTCTACTCAATCTGTAGTTGATTTTTCTTAACCATGCTTCTTGTGAGTCTTTGAGAAATTGATGGTATTAATGGAGTTTTTTGTCGTTGGAGTACTCTCCACGATTTCCCTTTTTCATTTCTTCTTCTAATGTGATATGAATCCCTTGGATTTATGAAAGTCGATTTCTTCATCATCATTCTGATGAATACTCTATCCTTCTTAATTTCCTCTAATAATTGTATCATGTTGTGGATTGAACCCATTCTAGTTTAAGAAGTTAATCCAATTATCATTTCTAAGATTAAATTATTTTTCAAACTATATTTTAATGAGACCATAATGATCGAGGCCTCCATAAGGGTTCCTAGGGTTTCTTTGAGCTTGCTTAAACATTTTTCACAAACTCTTCCACAAATAGTAAGGAAAATTCAACTAGAGGTCTGATTCAAAATGGAGTAACATGCTGACATGATATAAAAATATAATTGCATACTTCCTTCACATGTCAGGTAATTTTGGAGAGTAAATATAATACTTCACCATTCCTCTCTAATCCATGAACGAGGCACCCATTTGGCCCATTCATCATTCTGATGCTCAAACTTAAGAAATTGGATGCATACGTGTTTCTCTACTAGTTTATTTTTAAACCACTTCTCTCCTTCTTGAGATAACCCAGTGGCTCAGGCCACTATCTTCTATGATACCTACATTATGATATCACCAATGCATTTTATATTTCCATCGAAACCCTATGTGAATTTGATCATCATAACCTTGAAATTTAGCAAAGAAAACATGTCATCCTATGGCTACAAACATAGTTTTATAGGCGTTGTATTCAGGAAACCCTTATGTTACTTCAAGAGATGTCAGATCATGTCGATCAGTCCCCTGTTTCCCATACATTTTTACTTCATTTAATGAATAGAGAGAAGTTTCTAAATATTCCAACCCTTTACCACCAATCAAATGGATAAATGCAAAGGTTGAACTGTCATGAGGAAAAAATGGAGACGATTTCAAAATCATAAAAATCATATTGAATATTTGCATTGATTCAAATGAGTGGTAAAAATAAAATTGATGGGATAATTGTTGTATGAAATTATTCTAATCATTCCAAAGGACAATTCATAACTTAATTTTTAATAGTAAGTGTTACACATTATTTTCGTCACCACTATTGTCATTAATGATGTAAAACTATATGTTGCCTTCAGAGGGGTCAGTGGCCTGAATTCCTAAAGAAAGAAGGGAGAAGAACTTTTCCTGAGAGAAGAAATTGGATTTTCCTTTGTAAAAACCCTATTAAGGAGGATTTCCGTAGGTTTCTCTATACATAGGGTGTGGAAATGCCTGATTTCCGCAGGTTTCACTATAGCTAGGTCGTGGAGTTTCCGCAGGCTGCATTACAGCTAGAGTGCGGCGGCCTTCATACATGGAAAAAATGAGCATTTTCTCGATGCTTCTAGAAGGAGAAGCTTCTATGGTGAGGTGGCCTCCGAATGGTTTGGATATTACTCGCTTTCATGATTTAGTGGGATCATCCTAACCTCCTCACCTTATCCTCTTCGGCTTATAAAAGGAGAGGATCTCTCATGGAGAAAGTTAGTTGGTTTTGGAGCTTGGATTTTGTAGTTGAATTTGGCTTGAGATTGTTAGCTTGGTTAGATTGGATTTGAGCTTTGCTTTGTCAAGATAGATTGTGAGTAGCTATCAGATCCATGGTCTCATAATCCTTGGAGCAAGAAGTGTGTGGGAAGCAAGGAATCGTTGGAAGGAACCTTACGACATCAAGGCATCCGGTTGTAATCTCTCTTCCTATTATTCAATATAATACAGTGGTATGCTTCTTTCCCATAGAATTATCTTTATTTTATTGCATAATTCCTTGATCATATGCATAGGTTGTCATTGAATATACTTCTATTGCTTTCACTTTGGTTGGTTTGTGTCTTACTCCAGGATCAGTATCACAAGAGAACTGGAGTGAAACAGGAACAACAAAGACATAAGGAAGAGACACTTAAAGGTATGTTTCTCGTCTCTTGCTCGGTAGTAAATTCGATGATTAGAGCTTAGGGAAAGCGCCATGTTCTGTCTTTTTTTGTTCTAGATCTAGGTGGATCTAGGAATATTATTTTATGTCTGCATTTACTGATTTATCCAATAACAAAATTGGCGACTCCACTGGGGAACGGATTGTTTTCCTAGTTTGTCCTGCTTTCTTGCTTTGATTGCTTGGTTTCTATTTTCTGAGTCATTGGGAGATCCAACTTGACTCTCTTACTGTTAAAATTCACTGGAAAACCTTCTTAATTTTTAATTTTTTCCATTTTTGTTTGATTTTCACACCTTGCTTTGAGGGACAGTGCAGCGACTTAGCATTTCCACACCCTACCTGTTTAGACCAGTGTGGAAACTCCACACCCTACCCATATCTGGCCTGCAGAAATCAGGGATTTATGCACTGTGTTAGTCTACAGCCTGCGGAAATTGTGAAATTTTTTATTTTTGATGGTTTTTTCCTTACCCAAACCTTGGATTTGGGTTTGGGGTGAATTTTTGGGTTTGATTATGATATGTTTACAGTCCACTTGACAAATTTGAAACTTCGTTTAGCCATCTTTTCTTTATTTTCTTTTGGAATATTTAGTCTCTTGCTTTGGATGTCTTTCACTTACAAAGCATTGTCTTTTCTTTAGAATTGTTTGCTGAAAGAACTTCTTTTTCTTTTATTGAATAGTTCGTGTTAAAAGAGAAAATTGTTTGGGTTTCTTTGTTTCATGTCGATTTGCTATTTCTTTTTGCTATCTTTGAAACAAAAAGTTTTAATTTCTTTCTTTATATTAGAATGGGGGAATCCTTGCATTTGAAGTAGCGAAATTGCATGATTCTTTGCATTTTTTGGTCTTAAATTCTAAAAAAATTTCCTCCTCATGGCCGAGGGGGGCCATGAATCGTGTATTGGTGTACAGTCTATTCTTCCCATTTCTTGAAGATATTGATATTGATGAGTTTTAAAATTTTGGGACATTGGGCATATGGGAATGATAAATGTTTTCTCCTTCTCGTAGCATAGCTTTCATCGAAATGAAAAGATTGAATCTTCATCTCTTTACATAAATTTTGAGTCGGTCGAAACACCATATTGTCCACACCATTTTCCTTTTGAGTAACAACAGCCATAAAATAAAGCGCTTATAAAAATTGATTAGACATTTTTGTATTTTCTGGTAGCAAATCTACATTATATTAGTTGTAGGGCTTTGGAATAGGTGTGAAATATAACTTTCCAAAGCTACAAACAAACATAGAATATTGCATTAGGGAGCAGTGAAATCCACTTATTACATTTTGTCCTGGGAATCCCTTCTAACACAAGGGTCACTCACGAGGTCGCATTGAGACTGGTAGAGTTACTCGCCCTGCTTTGTTGGTCTTGGTGTAGATATTGCGTGTATTATGGGGGTCGCTTGAAGGTATACCCACAACGATGAGTGGGATCCTTTCAAGTTGATTTCGGGCTAGATACCCTACCCTTGCGTGTGGATCAGACTGTCGACTGTTTCCCTAGGCATCACTGTATTAATTGATAACTGTAGTGGCCTATCTCTTTAGGGTCTTTAAATAAGGTGACTGTGGAGGGGCAAGTATTCACGATACCTAGAATTGACGTTGGCCAAACTCACTCGGGATCCTTGGAGGGTATACCCACGATTATGTGTGGGAGCTTGCACCAGGGTGTAAGTCCATTAAGCAGGTCGTCAATGTAACTTTTCCACCCGCTCTATCTCATCCCCTTCTTACTTTGTTCCCGCGACGTTGGATTTCATCACCAACTAGTGAGCTCATTGTGAAAAGTTTTTGTTTGCTTGCTTGCTTACTAGATTTTTTAGCGTGTGTTGTTTGTTTTCCCTAGTGGACTCTAGGTTGGATTTTTGTTTTTAATGGCATCAGTTCCCGAAATGACCAATGAAGGAACCTCTGCTCCAGGGGAACCTTTTGTTTTTCCTTCTTACGGAAACATTGGTTCTCCTCACATCGCTACTTTGGGCCTTCCAGGTCTCACAATTGGATTACCGGTATGGTTGTTTTCCACTCAGGTAATCCCGAATGCAGTAAGTGCTTCAGTTGTAAGAACTTCCCCCCAAGAACATCAACCTCATGTTGATCCTTCACCTTCTTCACCAGTAATATCTTCTTCGACTTCTTCACTTGCAAGGTCTTCTTCCTTTTCATCTTCCTCACCGAGTGAAAGCTCTAAAGCTAGTAACCCGGTGGATAAGAAGAAGAAGAAAAGGAATAATAAGAAGAAGACAAATAGACAAGGGTCCAACCTTCCAACCATTTCTAGACATGTTGGAAAGAAACCAGTTACTGTTAATCGTGTTGGGAGTGTTGATGATGCCAAGATCACCCAAAAAACTTGTAAACCCAAGTACCCTTGCATGCTTTGTAAGGGTAACCATCTTCTTAAGGATTGCTCTAGTCTATCCAAGGTTATAGAATCATGGTCTACACAACCTCTCCAACCCATGTCGTCAACCTCTGAACAACATGTTGATGACCTCCCGTCAACTAGTCAAGATATCGTTGGGAAGAAGAAAAGTAGAGCCAAGTTCCCATGTATGTTGTGCAAAGGGCATCATCTAACTCACCTTTTCCCTCGTATGGATGAAGCCTCGAAATTCATGGAAGACATAACTGGTTCCCAGCCTCAACTTTCAGCTGCTTATCGCAAGATTACTCTCGAACCACCTGTAGTTGATGGAATGATCAATCCGGCTCCTTCGTCGGTCAATATGGTTGATTGTTTAGTCAACCTAGTCACGTCCTTAGTCTAACAAGTTAACCAAGTAGTCAATCTGATCCCATCCTTGGTCGATCCCACTCTCTCGTTAGAGAGTGAAACCCAAGTGGTTGATTTGATCCCATCCTCAGTCAATCCCACTCTTTCGTTAGAGAGTGAAACCTAAGTGGTTGATTCGATCCCATCTTCGGTCGATCCCACTCTCTTGTTAGAGAGTGAAACCCAAGTNGGTTTCACTCTCTAACGAAAGAGTGAAACCTAAGTGGTTGATTCGATCCCATCTTCGGTCGATCCCACTCTCTTGTTAGAGAGTGAAACCCAAGTGGTTGATCTGCTTCCACCTGTCGATCCCATTCTCCCCTTGGAGAATGAAACCCAAGTGGTCGATCTGATCTCTTCATCGGTCTATCCTACTCTCTCGCTCGAGAGTAAACCCGATACTACCCACGTTTTTCTTGTCGATACAAACTCTACCATGATGAGGGGTATTCCTCCTTCCTCTGTGAGACCCCCTCCAAGTAATGAGGCCATCTGTTTTGATTGGGGTGTGCTAACTAGACCTCGTTTTCCCTCTCACATTCCTTTCCATATTACAGTGCAGGTTTGTGGTCGGGACGTTCCTCAGACACTAATAGATGAAGGTGTGTCCGTTAGTATTTTATCCTCTCTTACTTGGAAAGATTTGGGTTGTCCTCATCTTGCATCGGTTACCCGAAATTTGTTAGCTTTTAACAGAAGAACTAGACAACCTTTAGGGAACCTTCCTCAGTTTCATGTAACTTTGGGTGGGAAGACTGTCTTTATTGATGTCATGGTATTCCAAGACCCCTTGGATTTTTCTTTACTCTTTGGGCATGATTATGTCCATGCCATGAAAGGTATTGTGTCCACTCTTTTTCGTGTGATATCTTTCCCTCACGATGGAAGAATTGTGACTATTAATCATCTTTCATTCATCGGTTATGATTGGATTACCTCCCTTAGTGGTTCTTATATGTAGACGGTATCACCCCTGCCACAGGTAAATTATGTGGCGTTGTCTCCCATGCCTTCCACTACCGATGACAATGACTTGGATCCGGTAGTTGACATGGTGATCTCTTTGGTAGGGATATTGGAGCCTGATCTCCTTACCCCTATCGCGGTCCTCAACATGTGTTCCTTCCAGAGTGTGTTTCTTCCTTCAAGTGAGGATCTCTTGAAATCCATGACCGATTTTTGTCCCTTGACATGGTGTCCTTCCAAAGCATTGTCCTCTTGGAAGCCGTGATCAAGAAGAGAACTTTGAGCATGGTTTTCTGATTTCAATCTCATTAAAAAATGAAACCAGCTTTGAGCATGGTTTTCTGATTTCAATCTCATTAAAAAATGAAACCAGCTATGAGGATAGTTTTTCGCATCTTTCTAGCAACCTCGTTGAAAAATGAAATAGAGATTACGAGCATAGTTCCTGTTTCTATGTCAAGCTCATTAAAAAATGAAACGGAGGTCTAGGGATTGAACCTGGATTCTCGAGCATAGTTCTTATCCTATTTCAAGCTCGTTAAAACATGAAACAACTTCCCCCTCTCTGTTTGAGTCAAGTCATTCATCTAGTATTTGAAGCTTCATTTCATTCTCCTTTGTAGTTTGATGAAACGAAGCTTGGGGGGCATTTTCCTCAGCCTCTGGACTTCATGCTGAAGTTGAGCCACTAGCTTCTTAAGTTGGGGGCTAAGTACCAACCATACGAATTCGTGAATCATGTGTTGGGAAGTCGCAAGCATAGTTTTTACTTTGGTTCAAGCTTGTGTAAAAAAGAAACCACCTACCTCAAGCATAATTTCCTTTGCTTCAAGCTTGTGTAAAAATGAAACCAGGTCCAAGCATAGTTTTGTTTAGTTTTTAAGCTTGTGTAAAAATAAAATCTATCCCAAGCATAGTTTTGTTTTACTTTAAAGCTTGCGTAAAAATTAAAACAATCTCGAGCTTAGTCTTTGTTCTTTATCATGCTCGTAAATACATGAGAATAAGTTACCGAGCTTATTATTTGTTCTTTATCGTGCTCATAAATCAATGAGAATGTAACCGAGTAAACTTTTATCACTTTTTTGGACTCGTAAAGGTTATACGAAAAAGGAACCCCCTGGAGTTCCCTTTAAGCTCTTTTTAGACTCTCTAAATATGAAAAGATTGTCGATCGATCTTGTTCTTTTCACGCTCGTTAAAAGTATTTGAAGAAAAAGTGTTTTGAGTGATAGTTTATCTCTTTTTCGGTCTCATCAAACTACTTTACGAAAAAGGAACTGAGAGAGTTCTCTTTAAGTGTTTTTCAGACTCTCTAAACATGAAAAACCCCTGAGTTTTCTTTCTTTGGACTCATAAAACAAACATTGGAAGTCCCATATGGGACCAAACCACTCCTTCTTAGGGTTCGTTAAACATACTCCGAGGGACTTGTCCAAAGGATGAACTTTCATTACAAGCATATGTTATCCTCCTCAAGCTTGCGTAAAAATAAAGAGGTACTCGCCAGAAATGGTGGGGGAAAAAATTGGGAAAGAAATGTATCTAAACCTATATTCTATGGAAGAGTCACTTTTGAACATGACACCCTTTCACTCGCTTTGTGTCTAGGTTGGAAAATCTGTTTGTCTCTTGATCATACTCCTTTATAAGATTACAATTTGGTCTGTGATCCCTGTTGTTGATATGTGATCCCAAGAAAGTTGTTGTGTCATGAATATGTTCAAAAATAAGTTCAACCCAGAAATCCTTCTATTGTGTTGGCCATGTATGCAGTCTTTAGGCCTTCTATTGCATCGGCCATCTCTGAGTCAGTCCTGAATCACTTGTTACTCTTATCTACATCAAAATATTTTACCCGTTTCGTGTCATTGATGTGGGATACATTAAGGTCCTACTGTGACGAGTCTTTTCCTGTCAAATTCAACTCATTATCTAGGAATTAGACTTAGAAACTAATTGGTACCTTGGAAATTGCATGCCTCAATGGCAGGTTTCTTTACTTTCGATAGTGGGTTTTCATTATTGACCCCTGATCGTGAGATTTCACCGAGTGTTCGACTTCAGCTCATTAATTCACACCCATTGGATTGTACTAGTGTACCTTGGGAGTCATTAACATTAATGGTTATTTATCTCTCACTTGTTAACGATATACACTAATGACCAGTAATCAAGTGGTTTCTACCATGTTCGACTTCAGAACCTGTAATCACATGGCTAGATTCGTACTATAGAGTGGTGGAGATGAAGACCTTGAATCTTTTCTCATGGATTCAGGTTGTGTTGGAGTATATTCAGTTTGTACTGTTGCATAGATCCACATTGTATGTCTCATGGCTATGTTCAAATTTGAGTCTTTAACACATAGATCCACAGTGTATTTTTGGTGGCTATGTTCAGATTTGAGTCATAATGGCATGGATCCACAATGTATGCTTGGTGGCCATGACCTGTCTTACTTGACATGGACATTTTCATGTCGGCATTTATTCTTTGATTCATTAGTATTATGGTTATGGGAATGCCTACCTCAGTGATGATATATTATTGTACTGTATTTCCTTGTTTGTTGGCAGGTTTCCGACCGACTGTTCCTTGTTCCCTACACACACTCGACAAAGTATATCAGCTATCACTCTGTTATAACTTCATACTTTGGGGGGACTCTCTGTTACACAATATTTTCATCACCACTATGACCGTTAATGATGTAAACCTATTTGTTTCCTTCAGAGGGGTCAGTGGCCCGAATTCCTGAAGAAAGAAGGGAGGAGAACTTTGCATGAGAGAAGAAATTGGATTTTCCTTTGTAAAAACCCTATTAAGGAGGGTTTCCACAGGTTTCTCTATACATAGGGTGCGGAAATGCTTGGTTTCCATAGGTTGCACTATAGCTAGGTCGTGGAGTTTCCGCAAGCTGCATTACAGCTAGGGTGCAGCGGCCTTCATACGTGGGAAAAACGAGCATTTTCTCGATGCTTCTAGAAGGAGAAGCTTCTATGGTGAGGTGGCCTCCGAATGGTTTGGATATTACTCGCTTTCATGATTTAGTGGGATCATCCTAACCTCCTCACCTTATCCTCTTCAGCTTATAAAAGGAGAGGAGCTCTCATGGAGAAAGTTAGTTGGTTTTGGAGCTTGGCTTTTGTAGTTGAATTTGGCTTGAGATTGTTAGCTTGGTTAAATTGGCTTTGAGCTTTGCTTTGTCAAGATATATTGTGAGTAGCTATCAGATCCATGGTCTCAGAATACTTGGATAAAGAAGTGTGTGCGAAATAAGGAATCGTTGGAAGGAACCTTACGACATCAAGTCATTCGGTTGTAATCTCTCTTCCTATTATTTAATATAATACAGTGGCATGCTTCTTTCCCATAGAATTATCTTTATTTTATTGCATAATTCCTTGATCATATGCATAGGTTGTCATTGAATATACTTCTATTGATTTCACTTTGGTTGGTTTGTGTCTTACTGCAGGATCAGTATCACAAGAGCACTGGAGCGAAACAGGAACAACAAAGACATAAGGAAGCGACACTTAAAGGTATGCTTCTCGTCTCTTGTTCCGTAGTAAATTTGATTAATAGAGCTTAGGGAAAGCACCATGTTCTATCTTGTTTTGTTCTATATCTAGGTGGATCTAGGGAGATTAGTTTATGTCTACATTTACCGATTTATCGAATAGCAGTAAGGTTATAAGGGAATGATAGTGGAGATTGATAGTTTTATGGGATTGAAGGTAGGAAATAATGTAAGATGGAATGGAATAGGACGTGGTAGATCAGATAGGAACAATTATAAGATGGGATAACAAGCTTAGAATGTTGTTTTTATAATAAATTTCATTTATTTCAATAGATTAGAAGGATTAGAAAAATTATTTACCTTAAGTTACCGTAGTTATCCTAAATCTTGCTACTTACATAAATGATCCTTAAATCTAATCCATTTGCATAAGATTTGGATCTTTGAAGACCACTTGGAAAAGCAATCATACCCAAAAAATATGAATGTTGTTGTTGAAGATCGATGATGTTGATAAAGAAGGTGCCAATCTAAATCTTATATTTTTGCTTGGTGTTGTCTTCTTCATGCTATATGGATGCTCCTTGTTAGATTCTCCAAGTTTGATGACTTCTTTTGACTATTTTCATGCTATTATGTAGCTAAACCCTTCATCATACCCTTGCATAATGGCCTCAATATTTCTCTTTTTACAGCCTCTTCTCTTTCTTGTAGTTCCTTGGATTTTGAATTTTCATCCTTTAATATTTAATTTGTTGTTATTATCTTTAATAAGATCAAATTCTTTATAGACAGCCTCAACTACAATACAAAAGTGACCAAGACCAATCCCCAACTTGTATGAGTCTTCTCCATAATTATATGTAAAATCCACCAAACAATTAGTCTCCTCCAGGCCAAATCCTAGAAAGGCAAGAATGTCATTGCTCTCGAAGAAGCTTCATTCCTAAGCATTCATTGCAAAATATGCAATTGTATGGAAAATCAAGCATTCAAGAAAATTAGGTAATGCAAGGTAAGAAAACGGTTAGACAACATGTAGTAGCATGAATTTATCCCTTTTCAACCACTCTTGAAGACTTTCCTTGTAACATCCCCTCTGTTACGACATATAAGTATGTAAGTAATTACAGTGGTGAATTTTTTTTTTTTGAAAAACAATAGTTATAACAAGTGAATCACAACAAATACATACATCAATATTTCACATTCTAATCTCATCTACATCACTACACAGCAAGAATCAAATACAACATCATTGTTACTAATAGATCAATAACATCACATAAGATAACAAAAGATGTCTACCCTACCCAACCTACCCTACAAGGTTAGGACCTCCAAGACACATAATCAATGCTCAAGTACAGGATTCATCCAATTGATTTTGACCATTTAAGGTCTCAGGATTGGTGACTGTTATTAGGAACATGGAGGTATCTATTCCCATAACCAACTTCTAACCTAGACTCGGGACTAGGTTTAACAGTAAGGTACATAATCATAATTCAATCAAACTCATTCATTAACTCATTATACTAGTACAAAATTTGTCAATTCATCATACCAGTTTCACATCATAAGAAACTAATCAATGTATAGTTCCATTCCATTACAAAATCACCATTATTACCATAACATGTCAGTATAATAATCCAATTTGTAAGCTCAACAAGTAAAGATATTAACCAATTTAACTCTTGTACAAAAACGCCTCATTAATGTGACAATCACTCTGTATCAATACAATGTAAGAAACCCCCATAATCAAAGTTTATTTAAGACGGATACCAATAAGATAACTAAATTATATGATACGACGATTGTATAATAACAATGAGGATAGGTGGTAATCATAGTAATAACTCTAGTAAACATCATCTCGTTGTCTTAAATTAAATGTAACAATGTATATTTCCCATACTATCTAAGGTACTCCTTTTACAAAGGTAAGTCCTCTTTCAATAGTCCAAATCAACTTTAATTGAAATTGCTCCCTTTTAAATAGTTATTATTCCACTTCTTTCTTCTCTTAAAGAATTCAAGCAACAATTTGATGTTCTTACATCTAGACAAAACTTATTTCCTCTTAAGTTTTTAAGCATATAAATTTATCGAGTGATTTTCAATAATTACCATCATTACTATAATTTACGAAGGTTAGGTCAATGTATTCAGTTCACCTTTGTTTCTCAATGTAACTTATTTTTTTGATGTTAAGCCCTAATATTGGCTCATTACCCCTTAATTGGGGCATATTATGTTAGTAATGTTATTTTATTTATGTCGGCTTTAGGCCATTAGTTGTAATTATACCTCCTAGTTGTTAGAATATAGACGATTGTGCTCATTTTACCATTGATGATACCCTCGTCACCCAACCATAGGTCGAAGCCACCCTCCAAGCACCTTAACCTTGACTGAGAATTACTCTGGAAGCAAACCCTAGGCTAGATATCCAAACAAGGTGTAGTGCATCTTCCTCCAAGGATAGCACACAAAAAATAGCTGATCAGATAGTCCAAACCCTAGCCAAGAGATAGTCCAAGCCAATACTGAAAATGGTTGTTGTAGCAGCTGCACCTGCAGCTCTCCTCCACATGTGCACACCAATCTGGGAACTGCAGTGCGCACTAGTTTCTCTCTGCAATTGTGAGATGTGTCAAATGAGAATTGGTGCCCTGTATTTATAGTGGTTCTGCCAGATTTGTTGGGGCCGACTTCTCCTTCTGGGTACATGTCTGTTCAGTATATTATTATTATTTTTGGCCGACTTCTTCTCTTGGAGGCTAATAACCTAATATAAATTACCTTCTTGAGCCGACAAGACTTCTAGGGTTATTAGCCAACTCATTAGGGTTTCTCTTGCTTCCCGGAGTCTCTATTTTCATCAGGTTCACACGTGGAGGTAAATACCTCCTGCAGCTACCATAATATCAACACTCCCTCCTAGCTAGGGAGGTATTACAGGTAATGGTATTTGAGCACAAAAACATACCATTCACCCGGTAGCATCAACATAGTCGTCTAGACTATCTCATGACTAGATCATGAGCATCACCATCACCATCAACTGCATCATATCTTGAAACCATACTTCATCTGAGTAATCAGACATGATGCTAGATAAGTCACTCACACCATAGAGTGACACAAGAGTCATTCTTATAATGCTCTGAACTATTTTCCATCTAGAAAATATTTGTTCATCATTCGTATGGATGATGATTGTCTCCAATAAATTGCTGATAGTTTTCAAGGCAATTAGAATAAAAATAGAACACAACTGTGTCTATCCATAGTAGTACATAACTACAATCCATTGGTACACTACCACACCAACTAACACACAAGTACTTGATCATCAACGTATAGTCATGAACAGTGGAACATATCCACCACAGTAGTCTTCACCTACTTTCATACAGTCTTCATAAAAAACATCTGATAGCAACCTGCACAGAAACAATGTTATGATATAAACTGAATCATCTGGGCCAATATTTCACTCACATCTGTGGGTTCTAAAAGAATATATGCCTCACGAACAGTGGAACATATCCACCACAGTAGTCTACATCTACTGTCATACAGTCTTCATAACAAACATCCGATAGAAACCTGCACAG
>JASDQU010101701.1:10365-20654 GCA_032191745.1 Picea mariana
ATTATTATTTAATTAAGAAATCCCCATAAATCATAATATTTTTTGCTATACATTTCAATGCATTTTGTGAATAAGGTTTGAAATATAATTTAATATAGTTTCCAGAAATTCTTAGGAAATAGGAACTCCGTAGAAAGTAGAACTGTAGGTAGTATATTTAGGTTTAGGTGGGAAAAGGGGAAAGGTGAAAAAGGGTAAAATACATACAAGTTAGGTTTAGTAAAAAATGAAAAAAAGAAAATTGAAAAACCAAAACAAAAATCATGACAATTTAAATTAAAAAGGAAATTTGATTTGTTTTTCTATTTGATTTGATTTTTTATTTTTTATCATTTTTTTTTGCATTTATGAAAAAAATATGTACACATTAGATGATAAAAATGATTAGTTTATTAATCATACATAGTTTACAAAATAAATTAAATAAAAATAAAAATAAATAAAATGAATAAAATAAAACACAAAATAAAACAAAATGTCTACATAAATATTTAAAAAATAAGATAAAATTAAAATAATAATAATAATAATAATAATAAAATAAAATAAATAATAATAAAAAGTGTATATACAAAATTAGAATAATCCCCAAGGGTTAGCTCAAGTGGTTCTGAGCCAGGCATGAAGCTATCCCGAGCGGAGGAGGTCACAAGTTTGAATCTCTTGTTCCCCCTTCGGGTTAGGCCTTGTAATCAGGGTTGACGACAGTTTACCTCGTATGGAGATACAAAATTAGAATAAAATATTTACAAAAATTAATAAAATAAAATAATATAATTACAAATTAGGAAAATTAGAAGAAAATTGGATAAGTTGTGGCTCCATGCCCCCTAGGTTCCACTAGTCAGGGTTATGTCGATCAGGGTTCTATGCCTATGTGTTAAAATTTAGAAAAATATGTATAGGTTAGGATTTGAAAAACCAGGCATCGTGGAGATGAGTGAGGTCAAATGGTGGTCAAGGATGTGGTGATCCAGTTGTGATGAAGGAGGAGCAATGAGAGAAAAGGATGACACTTCATGCAATGATTTAACGTCACAAGTAGCAACAAATGGAAATGGGACATCAACTCCGACCAAGAACACATCACAGGTTAGTACACTCAATATGTGCATCCTAGAGGGAACACATGCTCATATTGCAAGGAGCAAGATTACGACCAGGTCACTACAAGGAAAAGACCTTGTAGTAGAGGTTATAGTGGAGGTTTTTAGTGTTACAAAATTGGAAAAAAAATGTCAAAAAAACCTCTTCTAAAACATTTGTTTTTGGTAGCAGATGTTTTTGTGGAGATTATAACGGAACTTTGTTATAACTAAAAAAATATGGGCAGCCAGAGGTTTTAGTGGATGTTTTTCTAGGTCGTGCGCTTCATGGTGTATATGCACCGGTCCGTTCTCAAAATTAAAGCATCGGTGCTTACATTTCACTAAAAGCACTGAGGCAGTCAAAAACATATTGGGGCACTTGTAATATGCCAAGGCCGATCCCCGGTTGTAATTATGAATGTAATGATGTTTATAGGTTGGTGAGCGAGTATTTATAAGTTGGTAGGCTTATGTGTTGATTAAGCCAGGAGCCTAGATGTTAAAGGCCAGGAGCCTGTTTTGTACATGTAAATATTCATGTTATTAATATGACAACATCATTTCGTGTATACCGACCACGAAGAAAGAGTATGGGGGATTGAACTCCACTGGGTTGGGCAAGGGAGGAGGCTAATAGATTGAGGAAAAGGGCTAAGCTTAAGAGCCTAATAGAATAATATATTATTATTCTAAAAGTTGTAAAGAGGATATTAATTTATCCTAAGTTCCTTTAGGGAGAGGAACGAGTTCCAAGTGGGGAGTAACATGCTCCTAGAGAGCTAAGTGTCATCCAAGACGCATGCAAATTTATGGGGGGGCTGACCATTCTCACGGGGGATTACGATTTTGATGAGGTTGGCCATCGGTTACCCCTACTCATTGATGCACCCAGCAAGCACGCAGTGAGCCAGTCCACCATTGTTGAATTCCAAGACACCCGAACCCCTGCAAAAAAAACCGAATTGATACCCTCATTGTACCTGTACCCTGGGGGTTGCCTGTGTTTTGTCCAATATGTATCGTTTCCCACATCTAGTTTCTATTGTTTCTATCACCATGCCCATGTGTTAAGGAGTGGGAGTGAAGAAGCGGGTTTTCAGGCCCATGGATAGGAGAAGCAGGTTGTCAAGCTTATGTGCAACTCTCTCCAGGTGAGAGAGTGTGTTGAGGAAGTGATTTCTCCTGGAGGGAGTGTAGTAGCAGCTACAAAGCTCTGAGAATTCTTGATCCGGCTTGTTGCTGAAGCCCCAGAAAGGGAGGTTTAACAGCCGATGGATTGTGTGATAGTGAAGGTGTACTCTCCTGGGGTGGGATAGGCATGTGGGGAACGTGATTCTGTGAGTTGTGGGCATAAGTGGCTCCTTGGAGGAAATCCTTCTTGTTGTATTGTGCAACTTCATGTTGTCCCTGCCTAGCCTAGGAATCCCTTGCCCTATGGATTTTAGTCCCAGCTCGGGGGTGACCCACTACTGAGAGTGATGAGCAATGTGGTCTAAGGATGGGAGGTTCGTGGAAGGTCTGCACGGAGTTGGTGTACTTCAATTAAGAGATAAGTATCTTTTGTGTACTTAATAGTTAAATGATGTATTTTAGTGCATGTCTATGATTCTTGTAATGTTATCTTGTGTTTCGATGCATGTATGTTTTCATGTTATCTCTATTTATTGTTGTTAAGTTTATATGTGAATATTTCTGCAAAATATGTTTACTCAGTGACAATGCCTGGCCTGTTGGTGGCTGAGAACGTTACAAATTGGTATCAAAGCGTTATTTAGAGTAGCATGGCCTGGCTTGGGTGGCCAGGGATGTTACAGAATGGTATCAGAGCATTATCTGGAGTAGCATGGCCTGACTTAGGTGGTCGAGGATGTTACAGATGGTATTAGAGTGTTATCTAGAGTACCATGGCCTGACTTGGGTGGTCAGGGATGTTACAGAATGGTATTAGATCTATGGTTTCAACAATGAGCCTGTATGGGCCGTGTAAGTGGTTAATGAAACAAAGGTTTCAGAGTGAATTGTTTTCGAGAGGGACAAAAATCGAAGTTAGAGTGGTCTTGAGTGTCAGGAAGGCACTGTGTGAACACTTGGGTTGTGTTCAGAAGTTAAGGAGGTATAACGGTTTATGGAATGGCATCAGAGAAAGAAGCCACAACAACCGTTGGGTTGGGCCACAAGGTTTGAATTGGGGCGTAAGATTTGCTTAGGAGAAATACCAACTTTTTCCAGCCATCAGATATGGAAAAAGGGTGCATAAAAGTTAACCTCCAAGTCTTTCGGAATTCACAACTTCGGTGAAGTTTATGTGTTATAGAGAAAAAAGGGGCCGAAGACCGAAGTTTCGAAGTCCCAGAGTGGATCTACACCATAGATCCGGGGAGAAGTGCTTGGCCATTGGATTGGCCGAAGATAGATCAGATCTGTTAGATAGAGTCAAGAGAAATAAGTAAGGCACAACGGTGAGGAACATATCCCATCTGTCAGATCTGCACGCAAGTGATTGTGATCCGTAGATCTCACAACAGTTCGGAAGTTCGACACTTCGGGGAGAATTAGAGTGTGCTAGAGTGAAAACTCACGAAGTCCCGAAGTCCGGAGTTAATCCGGACTGTTCATCAAAAGGGACGTGTGTCAGAAGATTAGCTTGTTCGAGAGTTCGACGTTCGAGAGAATTCGAGTGTGAAAGTGTAAATCTTCCAAAGTCTGAAGTCTCGAAGTGACGTGGCCTGTTGACGTCACCCGAGATGATGTGGACACACAGGCTATGTGCCACGTGGCAGTGATTCATGTACTTTCAAAGATTAAAATGCCAGTTAGAACGTGACATGTATCACCCATTTGATTGGGCCATGTGCCCACCTCTAGTATTTTTCCACATGGCACTCCTCTCGATCATGGGTAGTGGGACCCCTGATGGATACAAAAAGTAGTTAAAACCTTGGCGAAGAATTTTACTAGACTGAGCCCACAATAACTTGACCTCGGTAGATGTGTGGCGCTAGATCATGAAGTCCGAAGACTTGGTACTCCGGAGGAAAGGTGTTACAGTTAGCATGAGTAGAGAAATCCCGAAGGCCCAAAGGCCAAAGTTAATCTCAACCGTTGGTCACAGGGGATGCATGGCGTCATATCCCAAGTTCCGGGGACTTGACACTCCGAAATAAATGGTTCATGATTGAGTGGGAGGAATAAACCATCCAAACTCTCGAAATCCTGAAGCTCCAAAGTCCCAGAGCCCTGAAGCCCCGAAGCCCAAAGGGTCGGAGTTAATCTCAACCGTTGATAGGGAAATGACACTTGGAAACAGATACAATAGTATAGAGACTTGGCACTCTGGAAGGATTGAGAGTATGGCCAGTTTGAAACTCCCGAAGCCCAGAGTTCCATAGTAAATATCAGTCGTAGGATGCTAGGAAGTCATGGACCGTTGATCCACCCCACTTCACAAGTTCGCCAATTCATCACTCCAATATATTTTTTGTGATGTTATTTGGAAACCGCTGAAGCTCGGAGTCCCAGAACTCCTATCCACCGTAGATATTAACAGAGAATGTGGACTGTAGATTCACCATCCTTTTTGAAATTGCACGTTCAAGTTTCTGTGATGTTTGTGATGTGAGAAAAAGGGAAACCTCCGAAGCTTCAGAGCCCCGAAGTTTCAAGGCTCCAGATAAGTGCCCAACTATTAGCACTTGGTCACAATCATGGTCACATGTGAATTAAGGGCTGAAGAAAAAGGGGCTAGTGCCTAAAAGTAAATTTTAGAATAGAACATGGCTCAAAGATAGAGCCGTGGGGATTCTTGATCGACCAAAGACCCACATAAAAATGGAGTCTAATGTTATTTTTCTAAATCATATTGTTTAAGTTATTTTGGAGAATTATTAAGTCTAATAGCCTGACAAAATTCGGTTGACTGCACATTTTGTAGAGTTAACAATTATCAGAACGGAACCAAATTGTTACATAGTGCAAAGAAATGGAGGAAGCACAGGACACTTATAGTCCAGAGCATGATGATAGAGGAATGGATGTCCATTTGGGAGTTGAAGGGAAAAACTCTAATGGGCATAGGGAAGAAATAGATAAAGACGTGAGCATGATGAAAATCATTAAAAATTTGCAAAAATATGTCCAAATTCACCAGGAAGATAACAAAAGTCTTAAGAGATCCAAGGAGCATCATGAAGAATTCAATATGAAGCTAATGCAGAGCCTGGAAATAATTGAAAATAAGTTGGATAAGGAAATTGAATCCATCCAATCAGGGAGCCATAGGTTCCCTGATGAGGAAAGAAGATCAAGGAGTGTTAGCAGACATCACCAACACTCCCAAAAGCATTCCCATAGGAGAGCACACACTAGCTCAATTCCATCCCTTGTCAGGAAACGTAGGAGGTCTGTGGTGGATGAGTTGAAAGGAGAAATGAATAAGATCAAACCTCCTACTTTTGATGGAGAGTACCAGAAGGATGAAGAGGCTGAGACATGGCTAATTGGCATGAGAAAATATTTCCAATTTCATAATTATTCTTCTAATGTAGATGGAAGAATTGCAATCTATCAGCTGAAAGGAAAGGCATACATGTGATGGGATCAACTTGTGCAAGTGTAGCACGTCGGAGAGAAGGATGTCACATGGAAGGAATTCAAGCAACATTTTGAAAAGAAGTATTTAACCAAGACATACTATGACAAAAAGATGAAAGAGTTATTTGAACTTAAATTGGGCAACATGACTATAGATGAATATGAAAGGACATTTCTAGAGTTGTTGAAGTATGTCCCTTTCATTAAGGATGAGACAGTCAAGATCCAAAGATATGAGTGGGATGCCACCTTTTGTCAGTGACAAAATCCAGTATGATGATCCTAAAACTATGGAAGAAGCCATAAGGAAGGAAAAATGTTTATATGATCAACATAGGGGAAAGCTTAATTTCCAAAGAGCTTGGGAAGACAAGAGAAAGTTTAAGAAGGAGCAGAGGCAGAAGGGGAGCAAGCCACCATTTTTCAAAAATAGTCCTCAAGGACCATCAGTTTTGAGGGAGCCTAGGATGGCTGAAGTAGGTGGGAAAAGGCCAAGGAAGACACCTATGCAATGTTGGGGCTGTAATGGAGATCATAAGTATAGATATTTCCCTCACAGAAAGGACAGGGTGAGATTTATTCACAATGTTCAGCAAGCAAAAACAATGGAGAACATGGGAAGAAGGGCACCAAGGATCTATGCATCCCTGGACAACAAGCAAGCTGAGTTTCAATCACACATGATTGAAGTCGAAGGTATGATCAATAACCATGCATTTGCTATTTTAATTGATTCAGGGGCTAGTCATAGCTATATAGATCCTAAGGTGGTGGAAATATTTCAATTACCAAGAAGAAAGCATGGGAAATCTTGGTTGGTGTAGGTGGTTACAGGAGCCAAGATAAACATTGTTGAGTTGGTTAAATCATGTCCAGTGGGCATGAATGGGATGAGTACCAAGGCAGATTTGAACATCTTGCCCTTGGGATAATATGATTTCCTATTTGGTATGGATTGGTTGGACCAACACCATGCCATATTAGAATGTCATAACAAGGCATTCACTTGCTTGGATGAGGAAGGAAATAGGAAAGCAGTCCAAGGAATTCCCAGGACAATTATTGTCTGAGAAATATCAACAATGAAGCTAAAGAAGTGTTACAGGAAGGGTTTCCAAATATTTTCATCCCATATGGATGAAGCACCTAAGGATAAGGTGCCAAAATCAGAGGATCATGTAGTCCTAAAATATTTTGAAGATGTGTTCAAAGAGATACTAGGGCCACCTCCAAAGAGAGATATCAGTTTCTCTATCAATTTGATGCCTGGGGAATCTCCAATATCAAAGACTCCCTACCGGATGAGCACACTAGAACTGAAAGAACTGCAAATGCAGCTTGAAGAACTTTTAAATAAGGGGTACATACGTCCAAGTGTGTCACCTTGGGGTGCCCCAATGTTATTGGTGAAGAAGAAAGATGGGACCCTGAGATTGTGCATTGACTTCGGATAGTTAAATAAAGTAACTATAAAGAACAAGTATCGTCTACCAAGGATTGATGATATCTTCAATTAGTTGAAGGATGCAAGGATATTCTCAAAGATAGATCTCGGGTCAAGGTACCATCAGGTAAGTATTAAATAGGAAGACATCATCAAGACCACCTTCAGGACAAGGTATGGTCATTATCAGTTCACAGTGGTGCCATTTGGGTTATCAAATGCACCAATTTTTTTCATGTGCTTAATGAATGGTGTTTTTCGAGAATATTTAGACAAGTTTTTCATTGTGTTTTTGGATGAAATCCTTGTATACTCCAAGACATAGGAAGATCATGAGAAACACTTGAGGATGGGGTGTTATAGGTGCTTAGAGAGCACCAACTATTTGCTAAGTTGAACAAGTCCTCATTTTTCCAAAATCAAATTCACTATTTGGGGCATATAATATCTAAAGAGGGAATAGCAGTAGACCCTGAAAAAATTGAAGTCCTTAATTGGTGGGAAACACCTAAGAATGTGACAGAAGTCAGATCCTTCATGGGTCTAGCTGGTTACTACATGAGATTCATTACAGGATTTTCAAGGATTGCTCACCCAATCACTTCCTTGCAAAGAAAAGGGGTAAAGTTGCAATGGATAGAAGAATGTGAAAATGGCTTCCAACAATTGAAGAAATTGTTAACCAGTGCTCCAATTCTAAAGATTGCATATCCGGATGAAGAATTTGTGGTTTGCAAAAACGCATGCAAAGAAGGACTGGGTGGAGTCCTCGGCTAGAATGGGTTTGTGATATGTTTTGAATCCAGGAAATTGAAAGAGCATGAAATGCTCTACGCCACTCATGATTTGGAGTTGGAATCCATAGTACACACCTTAAAGAAATGGAGACACTACCTCATGGGAAAGAGGTTCAAGCTGAGAACAGACCATAATGGTCTGAAATATTTGTTTGATCATCCTACTTTAAATTCTAGGTAGAGTAGATGGTTGGAATTCCTCTGTGAGTATGACTTTGATATCAAGCAGATCAAAGGAAAAGAGAACAAAATGGCTGATGCACTCAGCAGGAGAGTGCATGAAATACATGCTACATCCATCATTATGTATCAAACCGATCTTAAATATAGAATTTTGGAAGCTAGAAAAGAAGATTTGCAGTACATGGAAATGGTAACAAAGTTACAACAAGGTAAGATGATACATAAAATAAAAGATTATAGATTGAAATTTGATGGAATACTCTTGTACAGGGACAAAATTTGCATACTCAATTCTCATGAATTAAGGAGTATGATCTTGAAGGAGATGCATAATGTGCCTTATGTTGGGCACCTTGGATATCAGAAAACAATGGCAATAGTCAAGAACCATTACTATTATCCAGGCATGAAGAAAGAAATTGCAGAGTACATCACCAGATGTATGGAGTGTCAAAGGGTCAAAACTAAGTATAGACACCCAGCTGGGTTGCTACATACATTACCAATTCCTGAGTGGAAGTGGGAAGTGGTGACAATGGATTTCATCACAGAATTACCCAGAACAAACAAGAAACATGATTCCATCATGGTGGTGGTGGATAAGCTTACGAAAGATGCTCATTTTATTCCCTTGAAGACTACTCACACGACAACTAATGTTGTTGATATTAATATGAGGGAATTATCATGATTGCACAGTATTCCCAAGACAATTGTGTCTGACAGAGACCCAAAATTTACCTCTAAGTTTTGGAGAGGATTATTCAAGGGGTTTGAAACGAAGCTGAACTTCAGCACAACTTATCATCCCAAGTTTGATGGAAAAATAGAAAGAGTAAATCAAGTGATAAAAGATATGTTAAGAATGTATGTGATGGAAAAAACATACAAATGGGGAGACTACCTACACTTGGTAGATTTTTGTTACAACAATGGGTACCAAGCATCACTGAAGATGAGCCCATTTGAGGCACTTTACGGAAGAAAGTGAAACACCCCAGTAAGCTAGGAAAACCTAGTTGATGGAGCAGTGGTTGGGCTAGAGTTGCTCAAGGAAATGGAAGATAAAATAATGAAGATTAAACAGAATTTGAAGGCTTCCCAAGACAGGTAGAAAAGATATTCTGACAAAGGAAGAACCCACAAGGAATTCAAAGTGGGTGATCATGTTTTCTTAAAGGTGAAAGCCAACATAAGTTCCTTGAAGTTGGGAAACTGTTTCGATTTGGCAGCCAGATATTGTGGGGCGTTTGAAATCCTAGAAAGGATTGGACCAATATCTTATATGATTGCATTTCCTGCATGCATGAATATTCATAATGTATTTCATGTCTCCTTTCTCAAGAAATATATACATGATGCTAATCATGTGCTTGATTGGAATGTGATTCAGGTGGAATAAGAAGACGCTTTACATGTGCACCCGGTGCGCATACTGGATCGGAAGGACAAGAAGCTCCAGAATTGACCCATAAGGCTTGTAAAGGTCCAGTGGACCTAGTACGGTCCTGAAGACGCAACATGGGAGCACAAAGATGCTATGCGGGCAGAATACCCACATCGTTTTGAAGATTTTGAAAATCTTGTTGATGTTGTGTAACTAAGTTTCACTGAGGACAGTGCAAAAATAAGGGGAGAGGATAGTATATCCCAAGGCTGAGCCTCAGTTGTAATTATGAATGTAATGATGTTTATAGGCCGGTGAGCCAAGTATTTATAAGTTGGTAGTCTTATGTGTTGATTAGGCCAAGAGACTAGATGTTAAAGTCCAAGAGCCTGTTTTGTACATGTAAATATTCATATTATTAATATAACAACATCATTGTGTGTAGACCGACCACATAGAAAGAGTATGGGGGACTGAAATCAACTAGGTCAGGAAAGGGAGGAGGCTAAGAGATTGAAGAAAAGGGCTAAGCTTAAGATCCTAATAGAATAATATATTATTATTCTAAAAGTTGTAAAGAGGATATTAATTTATCCTAATTTTATTTAGGGAGAGGAATGAGTTCCAAGTGGGGAGGAACATGCTCCTAGAGAGCCAAGTGTCATCCAAGACACATGTATATTTATGGGGGGGCTTACCATTCTCACGAGGGGCTCACGATTATAACGAGGATGGCCATCAGTTACCCCCACTCACTGATGCACCCAACAAGCACGCAGTGAGCCAATCCGCCATTGTTG
>JASDQU010101701.1:20741-32529 GCA_032191745.1 Picea mariana
AGCCTATGAATCCCTTTCCTGGTGGAGTATAGTCCCAGCTCGGGGGTGACCCACTGCTTCTTTCATTACCATGCCCATGTGTTGAGGAGCGGGAGTGAAGAAGCGGGTTGTTAGGCTCGTGGATAGAAGAAGAAGGTTGCCAGGCTTGTCTGCAATTCTCTATAGGTGAGAGAGTGTGTTGAGGAAGTGAGTTCTCCTAGAAGGATTTTATTTCATCTATAGAGCTCTCAGAATTCCTGATCCGGCCTATTTCTAAAGCCCCGGAAAGGGAGGTGTAGCAGCCATGGACTGTGTGACAGTGAAGGTGTACACTCCTGGGGTGGGACATGCATGTGGGGGACGAGAGTCTATGAGCTGTGGGCATAAGTGGATCCTTGGAGGAAATCCTTCATGTTGTACTGTGCAACTTCCTATTGTCCCTGCCTAGCCTATGAATCCCTTTCCTGGTGGAGTATAGTCCCAGCTCGGGGGTGACCCACTGCTGAGAGTGATGAGCAACGTGGTCTAAGGCTGGGAGGTTCTTGGAAGGTCTAGACGCAGTTGGTGTACTTCAATTAACAAATAAGTATATTTTCTTTAATTAATGGTTAAATGATGTATTTTAGTGCATGTCTATGATTCTTGTAATGTTATCTTGTGTTTCGCTGCATGTATGTTTTCATGTTATCTCTATTTGTTGTTGTTAAGTTTATATGTGAATATTTCCGCAAAAGATGTTTACTCAGTGACGATGCCCGAAATTTTGGTGGCCGGCAACATTACAAATTGGTATCAGAGTGTTATCTGGATTAGCATGGCCCGACTTGGGTGGTCGAGGATGTTATAGAATGGTATCAGAGCGTTATCTGGAGTATCATGGCCCGAATTGGGTGGCTAGGGATGTTACAGCACCAGTGCTCTTCTAAATAATAACACAATGATTCTTTAATAATTACAATGCATTGGTCGAATCTATGTTACAATGCATCGGTGAGTTACAAGACAAACCCGACCAGTGCATGGAATTTAAAATGCACTGATGCGGAAGTCTGATACAGAAGTATCGGTGTGTCATTTTAATTAAATGCACTGGAAGGCTGATTTTTATTATTATAATTGTTGTTGTTAAAATAGTATTATGATCCATGTTGGTTCATTGTATTACAACACCGGTGCACATTTTATTACAACACCAATGCTTTTTAGCATTAAACGCATCGGTGTTCATTTTCTCTTTTTAGAAACATCGACCCGGGACAATGAAATTATTGTTATTTTTTAATTTCATTGTTCATAAAAAAATTGACATATATCTTATAATAGTATTAATATAAATTAAATTTTGAGTAGTGCATTTGGATATGATGTTTGGATTAATTTGTTGTAAAATCAGATTCCACATCTCTTCATTATAATATTTAATCATCCATATATTTAATTAATAATGTAACATTTTAAATTGACATTGGACAACACAATAGAATAACATAAAATGCATTTTATTATATATGAATAAGATGCTCTTTGTCATACAAAATGTGACACTTATTGGTAACCCATTGTCTTTCAATTGCGAAACTATGTCCATTACATTAAACAAAATGTTTGATTTTCACAGACAATTATTTCAAAAAATACAACAACTTTCATTGATATCCAAATATATTGATCATCATTCTTCGTTGGAATTGTTGCTAGTGATCGAGCTATTTCCATGACTTGGGTTATTTGGCTGAATGTTTTGTTGATTGCCTTTATTTTTTTCATGTTCTTCAAGTTCCATCTACAAAAATAAAATAAGTGTAATGAGTGTATCTACACTGGTGAGAATGATGAAAATTGAAATAAATAATATACATGAATGTAAATTGAAAAGCGACATACCGTAGAAAGAATTAAGTCATGAATGATACACTTTCTTTCAAAACAAAATCTCATATCTTTTGTCAACAACTCTTTTGTTGGCACATTTCCATACTTTGTTTTCTGCAAGTTTTATACCCCATAATAAATCATAGATTTAATATAAAGGATTTTTTTGTTCCATTAGTTGTAAAATGAGAGAAGTAAAACAACATAGATACTTACAAATTCCACAATTAACTTTTGATATGCCAACATATACTCATAACCCATACTTAACCCAATGTCAATCAATTTTTCCAATGGCTCTTCTTTGTATGTTAGCACCTATTTGAAGACATTCAAGGAGGGTGGTCGTAAAAAAAATTAAAATATACAAAAATGAAATATTAAGTTGTTATAAGGAAATAACAATTACTCACAAACTTTGCTATCGACCCTTTGCTTCATTGTCGTCCTATTTTATGTGTTGAATGGGTTCCATTTTCTTTTCTTTTCTGCAAGAAAATAATTGAAAAATAATATTTAATGCTCAATTATTTATTTATATGTACCTAATAGAAAAAATCAATGATTTCATATATTTGAAGCACGTTGTTGTTGATATGGCTCCTCCTACAATGCAATTATGCCAATTTTTTTGACCATCTCCTTGTACACGTTTTTTAACATTCCTACTTTCATATTTCAGATATGAGCTCATTGATCCTTTGGGATTTTCATAATCTTCTTGAAAAAATTAACATGACAATAAACTATTTTTATATTGATATATCAAAACTAAATATAACAAAATCGATATTAATAAAGGAATTCTTTGTAGTAATACATATTCTAGAAAAGCATTTTTAGGAATATTACTTTTTGAATGATTCTTTTTTTTTTGTATATTTTTTCTATTGCAAGTCTGATAGGTCTTGTTGACCATTGCTCTGGAAAAGCTTCATGTAGTTTAGATATAACCTAGTTCTTGGAATCATTGGATTGATTTTTGTATTGTAAGTGAAAAGTACGCATATACGTCCATTCCACTATATCCCTCGTAGTTTTGTAAAAGTTCCCCCCCTTTCATTAACCTCCAACACCACTCCAGATGAGCTAAGGACCAATTCATCATCATTTACATATTCTATAATTTTTATTTTCTTATGAAAACATTCCATACCTTCATTATTAGTCCCTGTAGAAAATTAAATGTATGTGAATTAATAGATTGTTTGAAACATGTTATATAATATTCTTAAGTACATTATTAATGAAAATTTAAAAAATAATTCATATTGAATAGTATTTTTTCATTCACCTGGTTCATCATTTTGCAATTTTTCCATCAAGATTTTACACTCTTCTGCACTTAGATCACAAAGAATTTTATCGATCTTCCTCATTTTGTGGCTCTGCATGCCACACACTAACCAATACATATTAGTTTAACTTACATATAGTTCAAGCGTATTAATTTTGTATAGAATTTACAAAGAACTTGCCATTTTTTTCTTTTTTGGATGTGCTATCATTGTGCCGATCAGAATTTGTGTTACTTGAACTAGTCTCACACATTTGTTATCAATATACAACCTATATCATTCAATACATAACCTATTAAATATATTTTATAAATAAATCACATAATTTTTCAGCTAAAAAAAATCTGGTTTTTGGTGTGCTTTAACAATATGAAAGCATCGTGCATTCTATATAGGAAACACACCAACATGAAAAAATATATTTAAAAAAAATACTTTAAATTACAACGGTGCTATATGTATCGATAACAACACCGCGCCTAGATTAAAAACAAAAAACAAAAAAATATACCATGAACGAAAAAAATAACCGAAAAAAATTACACACCGATGAACGAATTTAAAAAAAAATGATGTTACATCATTTCCGATGCGCTTTATCAGTAAGTGCACCAATGTGTTATAGTCAAATCGACATGTCTATAACCAGAAACCATTTAAAAAAAAAAAAAAAAACATGACAAGGTCGACAGGGTTTGGATCTGATGGAATAAGTGGTCCCCTTGCATCACATGCCAAACACCTTATATATAGAAACACAAACCCATTAAATATAAAATTCCTAAAATGAAAAGCCCTAATTGTGAAGTGATAGAGGGATTTAAACCCTAAGGTGAAATTTTCAATCACATAAGAAATAAGAAACAAGGGTTTAAGGTAAGTATGATTTTTTTTATTTTTTAATTTTTTTTCTGAATTTTAATAAAATCTAAGGCTATAAATTGTATTAAAAATTTATTATTAAAATCAACAATAAAATTTAAAATTTTTACTATGCAGGGTTTTGAGTGAATCACAAAACCCTTTAAATTTTGATCTTCTGACTAATTTTGTTTCTCCAAAATGGTTTTGAGTGAATCACCATACCCTTTAAATTCTGATCTTCTGAATAATTTTTTGTTCCAAAGTATTTTGTTGCTCCATAGTGCTCCCCGATATGTCTCTCTTGAAAATCTCTCCCCTGTAACTTTTGGAAAAATAATGAAATAGTAAATAGCTTAATACTATTTAAAAGACTTTATGAAAAGGGTTTTGAGTGAATCACCATACCATTCAAATTATGATATTCTGAATAATTATGTTGTTCCAAAGTATTCTACTGCTCTATAGTGCTCCCCGATATGTCTCTCTTGCAAATATCTCCCCTGTAAATTTTGGCAAAATAATGAAATAATGAATAGCTTAATATTATTTAAAGGACTTTATGAAAAGGGTTTTGAGTGAATCACCATACCATTCAAATTCTGATCTTTTGAATAATTCTACTGCTCCACAGTGCTCCCCGGTATGTCTCTCTTGCAAATCTCTCCCATGTAAATTTTGGCAAAATAATGAAATAGTGAATAGCTTCTTACTATTTAAAGGACTTTATGAAATTATATTTTCGAAAGATAAATTCCCGCTCATTTTCCAATTGTAAAAAAACAAAGTCACATTTTTTTTCTAAGTTTTTTGAAACACTGGTGTGTTTATTAATATAACAAATGTGTGCATTTGTTTATACAAAGAACCAGTGCACTAAATATTTTTGGAGCACCAATATCATATAATTTTTATCTATTTATTTGAAATCTTGAGAACCAGTGCATTTAGTAATTAAACTCCCTGATGCTTTATATTGTTATAGACACACTCGTACGTTTTGTTTAAATAAGCACATCATTATTCTTTAAAAGTTATCTGAATTTTTATTTTCACTTAAAATAGTGCATTCATATTAATTTGTCTTTTAGGATGCATCCACATGACTTGCAGTACTTCATAGTATACATTTTCCACTTAAAGTCAACTTATTCTTAAAAATAAATTGTTGATTTTGCTCAAATGTAGGGAGAAAAGATTATAATATCAAATGGTAAATTCTTCACATTCCATCTCGTTCCATATTGCTCAAAGTCATAGCGGAGTTCTCCCTTTCCATCTCCAGTAAGTTCATTTTTTCTTTATATTTCAATTATCTAATTGAATTTATTTATTTTATACATATCAATCTGAATAAAAATGTATCCAAATTTGTAGGATCCAGATTCAGAATCAGGTTCAGATGCAGAAAATATTCCACCAGTTCAAAAACATTGGAAGCTCTTATCAGGAGAAACATACCGCAAACAATTGGTAGATGAAAATGGATAGTCGATTTGCTCTTCCAATTGTAACATGCCATCTTCCAACCACAATCTTGGGTCAACAATGATAATAATTGTTTGGTATAATTTAATTTGAACAAACCAATTGCATTGTGCTTCCTAATATCATCGATGTACTAATGTTCAATATTTTTGAAATTAGGATTCTGATGATGAGCTACCTACCTATCATCTTTCGTTGCACCCCACTACAATGTCAAATCAAGAGAAGACTGCAATAAGAGAAAAACTCTAAGAGGAAGCATACCAAGAATGGTTGAATCAACCACCTATTCAATTACCACTACATCCATATTCACCAATTAGGAATGACTACAACAATAGTAGTTCTTCACAAGTTGGCAATGGAGTTAATCAAATAGAGGTTGGTATGGATGATTAATTACAAGATACGAATTCCATAGAGACAATGTTGTTATATGCATTCTAGAACGATGAGATAGGGGATGATTCTCATATCACCGATACCTTTTTTGAAAGCCTGAAATATGCTTCCACCACCCCTCCCTTTGGACCTATTCGATCAAAGTCTACCTCGATGGTGACAACAATGTTATTGTACAACTTGAAAGCAAAGTTTGGCATGTCAAACACATGTTTATCAACAATATTAAGGTAATTGACCATTAAGTACCTTACATTTTGATTAATCTTGTCACACAATCAACATTAAAAACAATCAATTTTATGAACGTTAAATGACATTGTAGATTTCTATTTCCCACTAACTACAGGTGATTCAAAGATAAGGTTCTTTTGAGTGATAATTTCTTTCACGGTAGTTGCGAAGAGGAAAAGTAGATGTTCAAAATGTTGGGTGTTGAGTACATATCATATCATGCATGTTTGAATGATTATATTCTATATAGAGGAGAATATGGAGACAAAGAGATATGTTTGAAATGTGGGCATGAAAGCTACCATAAATCAAATAAAAAGGGTAAATCACATGATCCTCCTCATACGATATTGAGGCACATTCATATAATCTCAAGGATTCAAAGGCTATTGCATTGGAAAGAATTAATTATGTTGCATAGATGGCATGCCTCACATAGAATTTTGTCAGGAGTTATGTGAATCCTAACAGATTCACTAGTCATGAATCATGTAGAGGATACATGGCTCAAAAATTTCAAGGATGAAGTACGAAGTCTACGACTCAGCATAGACATGGATGGCGTCAACCCATATTCCCTCCAAAACACCAACTATTTTGTCTGTAATGTAGTAGTGATCAATAACAATATTCCCCCATGGTTGTCCTTGAAGAATGAACATATTGTGTTGGCTCTTATAGTCCCTAGTAGAAGACAAGTGAAGAATATGGATGTCTACCTACATCCATTGGTAGATTAATTGAAAGAATTATGGGAAGGGATACATGTATACGATATATCAAGACCCATCACAATAGATATGAGTTTTATGTTGTATGGCATATGTTCTTACACCACACATGATTATCTAGGATTAGGAGTTTTCTCTAGAAAATTACATGTTTATTGATTTGTTTATATAAGTAACAATATTTTTTGTCATATTTAATTTGTTGCGATTGTTCTGATCTTCAACGCTAACGTTCTATGTATACATTAATAATTTCACAGGTATTGTAACAAAAGGGTAGATCATGGATGCAAATGTTGTGGACCTTCTCTGAAGGTTAGGTAGTCCAACCACCTATGAAAGCTAGTGTACGACTACTCCAGGGTATTCCTCCTAGAACAACTCCCTTATAGAAGAGCGACATCCGCTTTCAATGGTAAACCAGAGAGAACCCAAAGGCCTACAATAATGACACTAGCAGAATGGCTTAGAGCATATGAAAGAGAGAAGGATAAGAAGATTATAGAAATCTTTGATTCAAATGGGGAGCCTATGTTCAATGATCCAAAATTCTTCAACACTTATGTTGAAAAATTTCCCATTGGGATGAAAAGGAAATCTATATTTTATGAGCTCCCATATTGGGAGCATCTTAAGACTGCCCACTTACTAGATCCCATGCATATATTTAAAAATGTTTCATCTTCTTTATGGAGTCACATATCATCAAAATAAAGTGACACATTGGTTGTTAGGAGAGATCTTATTTCTTTAAAAACTAAAAAGAAACATTGGCCAAGACAAGAAAGTAGAGGAGAGGTTGGTCCCTCTTGGTCTTTCAAAGAAGGATATGTCCCATGGATTTTGAAGAAAGATGATCTTTTTTGGAAAAGGAAGTTATATTGGGTGTGAATGTGCCTTATTTATATGGGTATTCACTACGACACAACTTCATTGTGGAAGGCCATTTATCGGGGTTGAAATCACATGACCATTTGAACCTAATAAGAGTACATATGTCAAAAACATAATTTTATTATTTGTTTTAATTTGTATGCCATGGGATAAACCATGATTAATTTTGTATATGTTTACTTTGTAGTGTCATTATCCTATGCTCGTGCATGGGTGTGTGAACCATGACTTCCCCTAGGACCTATGATGTGCCATATCTAAATTATATGCATTTGTACATTGTATCACATTAAAAGAGATTCATATGGCTAGCACTCCATGGTGGCATCAAGAGATAGCTGAGATTGTTTGTATGTTTGAGAAGGAATTGTCGACAAGTTTCATGGACTTGCAGGTTCATATTCTAATTCACCTAGTAGATGAGGTTGAATTAATCGGAGTTGTCTCTTGTCATTGGATTTTCTTCTTAGAGAGGTACATGAAGAAATTGAAAGGATTTGTTCGACAAAGGGAAAAACCTGAGGGTCTATGGTAGAGGGGTACATATCATATGAGTATTTATATTATTCTGATGAATACATCAAGAAGATCAACAACACACCAAGTGCAGTGATTTTGGACGACGAAAGGGATGAAGAAAAAAGAGAAGGGTAGATTCTCCAAATGAATGGAAAAAGGCACTTGATAAAGAGTAAGTGACTTATCATTTTTCAAATTTCTACACAGTAACTATTCACACTAAACTTCATAATGTATATTTTGATATCATAGGTGCTATATGTCAATTTGATTTCATGAATATATACATCAGTGAATTCAGAAATGGACGCTATCAATAAATTCACTCTTTATAATTCAGAGGCAACATATTCGTAGGTCACATTGTAAGAACATAAGAGGAAAAAATGGGACAGTGATAGGAAATAATTCAGAGGGTTGAATGGTAGAAGCATGCCTTATCCTAATCATTTAAAAGAAAATATGCCAATGATATGCCCCAACAATTGGGTTGTTGATCAAGTCAGAGGGAAATACGGTTCACTCGTAAAGTGTGAAATGGTCGTCACTAAAAGTGAGAGGAACCTAACCTCCTCTACACAAAAAGAAGCGATTCATAGTTGTCCACCACTAAAAATCAGCTGGAGAAAGTACATCAACCCCAATATATCTATGAAAGCACATGAGATGAATCTCTGCTGCAACATTGACTAGGAAATTAGGGAACTAGGGAAAATCCTCCCCTCTCTTGGATAGCCTAGTGATAAAATATATATCCTCCTCAGTGGGTTGGTACCACTGATGAGGACCGACACAGAAAGCATGTCGATGGAAATCCCATCGATGGATCATCTTCACTAAGAACCCGGAGTTCCCCTTTAGGGATGTATCCTCCTCATAGTACTTAAGGAGGTTTACATTCCTCAAGAGGACTTGGGTCACTACAGTAATAGGGTGAGGGTACAAATACCTCCCCCTCTCCCTTGCCTCCCAATCCTTGTACAACATTTTATAGGTCAACCCTATTCTCTTGTTGTTGCTACTACTCTCTTTGTTGATGTATCTTCTTGATCAACATATAAAATACATCAGCCTCATACATAAAACATAAAAAAAAAAATTAGTAAATTAGAAATTTATTTATAAATATGGGAAAATAACTTTTTTCAAAAAATAAGTAAATTTCATCACCAGTGTACCCAAAAAATAGTCAAGCACTATCCACGATGTGTATATTTCTTGTGAGCACCATCTACAGTGCGCACATGTAACATAATGGAGCATAAAAAAATTGTTGTATTATTTTATGCGGTTTGTTGTATAACCTTACTGCACCAATGCATTAAGGTTAATCGATGCAACACCTTAAATAATAAAAACTTAAAATCCTAAAGCATCGTAAAACCATTTTTTTTTAAATTGTTACTGTGGTGTGTAGCCTTTCCCAACATGCATCGATGCGTTATAGGAAAGGAAACGCACCGCACCAATAATTTTTTAAAAATTGATAATTACGGTACTTTGGCATTTAGGCTCTAATTTGTTATGACAATGTGTTGGGTAATCATTAACGCACTGATGCGTAAGTTTAAAAACACACCGCATAAAATAATATAGTTGATTTATGTGGTGCGTCATTTAACGTAACTCCCTGGTGAGTTAACATTATTTTGACACACCGCAAAAAGTCAGCTATATTATTTTAGGCATTACATCAGTAAAATTACGCACATGTGCGTTAAAGTTTACCCAATGCACTAGTGTGTTAGATTTTACAAATGCACCATCGAAAAAAATTAGGCATGGTGTTTTGGTGTAGCCTGTAAATTTTCAGGGTGCACCATCCATGGTGCGAGACAAACGACTCGAAAACACCATGTAGAAAAAAAAATTAAAAATAGTGGAAATTTAATTGAATTATGAATTTTAATGCACTAAAAGTTTAAGTTATAAAGAGATAAATACATTACCTGGACATTTTCTCATTAGGGAGGCAAGGTTTCCACGTATTCCAAAAAACCAAATTTTCCCATCGTTTGGAAAAATTTGAAAGCCGTGCACTGAACAATGGACGAAAGGAAGGAAAGCATCGAAGGAAAGGTGCTTCAGAGAGGAAAAATTTGCATTTTTGCTTGAGAGCTCTACAACATTGAAAAGGGTAAAAATGAATTTTTTGGACGATATTTTATTTATTTATTTAACCCTATTACGGTGTGCTCGATTATTAGACACACCGGTGTGTCAATATTTAGATAGCGCACCGTAGTATTTTTTTTTTTAAAATAGCCCTGCCATGGTGCGCCATTTTTTAGAGAAACAGTGTGCATCGGTGCATTGTATTTAAGTATCACACCAAAGTATATTTTGTTGGAAAATGTTTAACAGGCAACATGCTTGTCATTGATGGCAAGTACAACAGTGTTGATGGCTTGAGTACAGCACCGATGATCAACACGAAAATAGAAGATAAGTCCAGGAAGATTGAATGATCGAAGGCAACGCAACATTGATAAAATGATCGAAGGCCCAAGAAGCATTTCTGATCGTTGGATCTCATTCAAAATTCCCGTAAGAACGAGGGTCGTCAGATTAGAATATAGACAAGAAGAGCACTGAACAGGAGGATAGATCTCAGACATTAGATCCAAGCGCAGGACCTGACCATCGTTGGATCAAGGAGAACCTACACACCTTTTAAAGTATAACAAGGAAAAGTGGGCGTAATCGCGACATGCGAAATCACGACTTAATCTGAGCCGTCAGATCGAGGTTGAATCTGAACCATTGATTCCAGTCTATGTCGGAGTTTCGAGGATCGTGAATTGAACATGTCAAAGATTATTAACATCAGGAATCCCGATATCGTGATATGCAAAATCGTGACTTAATCAGAGCCGTCAGATCGAGGTTGAATCTGGACCGTTGATTCCAGTCTATGTCAGAGTTTCGAGGTTCGCGAGTTGAACATGTCAAAGATTATTAACATCAGGAATCCCGATATTGCGATATGCGAAATCACGATGTAATCTGAGCCGTCAGATCAAGCTTTGATCTGGACCGTTGATTCTAGTCCGTGTCAGAGTTTCAGGGATCGCAACATGGAGTGGCAAATAAACAATGCAACAAGAATGTCAATTTCACGATATGAGAAATTGTGATTCAATCGCAACTGTTGAATGAAGCTCTGATCAGGACCATTGATCCCACGCCATTTCAGGGTATCGAGGATCGCGACTTGGAGAGTCGATATGTCTCATCTCCAGATTCACGAAACGCGAATTCATGAAAAGCGCTTTTTGCATAGCCGCTTGGTTATGACCATAGTCATGTTGGGGAAGGAGCTAGTGTAGAAAAGTTCTATATCGGAACTTCGAAGATCGCGAAATGAAGTGTCGAGACACTCAGCACAAAATTGTCGAATGCCGAAATGCCGAAATGAATGCAAGACCCCATGGATTCAATCCAACGGTGCAGGTGAATTTGAACAAGATCGGAGGGCTACTGTTGTACGACACAGTGAAACTGCTAGTA
>JASDQU010101701.1:47065-72787 GCA_032191745.1 Picea mariana
GTGTAATGTATATATATGGTTGTTATAACCATATAATCTGTTCCCATTTCATAGTTCATGCCACGGTGTTATATATGGTTGTTCAACCATATAAAAAGGCACTAAATTAAGGCCATATCACTATGGTGTGGGCGCCTTATATTACATGCCACGAGTTTATGGTAAAGGTGGATCGAAAATCTTATAAAACAAAACTGCTATCATATATTTTAGCCACGAACCTCATATACGTGTTGTTGTAATATGTGCGCGCCATATATTTTGGCTTAAAACTTTGGTTAATTGTTATTTTAGCCATTTCATGCCATAAATTATGGTATATTTGCAGATTTTAAGCCAAGAAATCGTGGGTTGTTGGGATTCGATCCCACAACCTCACGTTATTTAACCAAAAAAATTACCACTGCACCAGGGGGTCGAATTGATGCAGGTTGAAGCAGAACAGTGTTATTTATGCATAGAAAGCCAGCGAATTAGGGGATTTGTGGAGGCCATTTCTGGGGGCTATACTCAGCCTTTTTCAGTGCCGTCAATTGCCTTGGATTTCTGAGGTCGAGCAGAACACAGCGAGATCAGTATGAATTCCATTTGATGTACTTTTGATGTACTTTGCAAGCATTGAAGAATAAATAAAGAAGCCTCCCCCACAGGAAAAAGGCCCGGAGACGTAGGCAAGCATTGTGTCGAACTCCGTTATCAACCTGCGTTCTTATGGTTTGTTGTTCATTATTGTTTTCAGATCTGCTTATGTGTATTGGAATGATATAACCCTCTTCTTTCCTCATTCTTTCATTAAATTTTCAAATGGTTAAAATATTCATGCAAATTAATACTCAACCATAATCATTGAAAAGATCCTGCCCCGGATCACTCACCATTGTTTTGAAATTATCTCTTATACCATAGTAGGTACTAGCACATGTTTATCATTTGATCCCATTAGTTTATATTAAGTTGATGGTTGCTTGAAGTATGAGTCCAGGGAGTATTTCCAAGATAATGAGGCAATTTGGTTCACGTCGATGGTTATGTCAGGTCCTAATTCTTTTGGCTTGTATTAAGGAATGAATTTTTTTATTAACATAAATATTCTCTCACCAAGAACAACTCAATCATATTTGATGCATAGTCCCCATTTGGTATGTTACTTTCCATTGAAATCCCTCCATCAATTCTATGATAATAATGCAAGATCTCATGATAGATTTGAAGTATGGTTGGAGAGATCCTACTTAGATAGATTTCCCATGAATTATCAATCATCACATTTCTAATATAGTGGATAGAGTTTATCATGTTTTAATTTTTTCTATCTTTACTCTATTTTTATTCCAAGTGTTATTACTGATCTTTTGTCTTGAACATATGTATGCAAGATTGGGATTACAAGGATGGATACATTGGCATTACGACTTTACATAGTTCATTTTTTATCCATTGTAGCATAGAGTAGGAATAGGGTAAACTATGCTAACATTTTTCCTTTGCATAGTTTAGTTTTTCTTTCTAGTTTTTAATTAGTTTTTTGTTTTCATTCTCTTCTCATTACTATTGGTTGATCAGTAATTGAATTCTCAGTAGAGGTGGAGAGAAATAGAAGGATTGCACATTAAGTTTCCCTTGATTTGATTTTTCAATCTAATTTTAATTTGGGGAAATTTAATTCATCTTAGCCTCAAAACGTTCTATGAGTTGGGTAATTTTTAGATCATTGATTTTATGAATATCATTTTTCAAGCAATGCGGTATTTCACAAGTGAATTTTTTTATAAAGGATACCATTCATTTCCTATTGTAATCAATATGGACACTCATATATATTCCATCTCATATCCACATGATTCTTATTTGGAAAAAAAATTCTTGACTGAGATTCTTATGAGTTTTGGGCTTGTTGTCCCATACACAGTAAATGGAAAGTTTGAGTGACTAATTCTACTCATTTGAGATTGAAACCACTCCATTCCTTACATTTCTTTGGATGAATATTTGGATTCAGAGTTGTTCAAATAATTTCTTGCACAATGACTCTTTTCTTCAATTACTTTTAGCCAACATGAATTTTCTACATAGACCTTTTTAGAAAAATGAACTTTGTTGATTTTTTTTCTTTTAAATCTTGTTATTTCATTGCCTTTCATTTTAATTTATGGGCATTGGATGCACACATGTTATGCTCTATTCAATTAGTTTTTCAAGGAGGAGTTGCATCTTTTATCTTGCAACTTTCTTCACTCGGCTTCTTCTCATACACAATAGCAAGATACATTCAATCACACTGTCTAGATGCATGCTTGGACATTGTGGGAAACACTATTGTATAAATATTCTGCTAATATCATTTACATAAAATTACTTGGGAACCAATCCTTTTATTCCCCAAATCAATGGTCGACTAAGGTCTCAATCCTAGCATTGTCAATCTGATGGATTTTTAGACCTGACATTTTCTTGAACAATATCTTTTCATCCCTTGGGTTTGCTAATTTTGGGACACTCATTAAGGTTACATTATTGAGTAATATTATTTTTATCACAGTCGAGAACTATACACTTATCTCATGTTTAATCCATTAAAAATTCTTAGGATTTGTAAGTACCTTGATGGAATATGTTAATGCAACTTCAAATATTCAATTTTCAAATCTTCATCATTTATTTTTTTAGCCTTGATAGTAATATTCAAGATGTGAATTCCTTGTGGGATATAACTCGTCAATATATTGGGCCTCACACTCTTCAACGTTCCTTGGATCAAAATCATTTTATTCATAATAAAAAAAAGATAAGAATTGTTTGGGTTAGTTTGGATAGATTCTATTTGATCCTTCACACTCATGAGCTTGCTGATTTTGTTTTCTGGATTATATGTCTCATTATTTTTAATGGAAAACCATCTAGTGGAGAGACAAGATACACACTTTTCTTTTCTTCTTCATTTTATTCATATTCTAATCCCAACAAAGTGAAATGTGTAGTTTCATAGACTTTCCCATCGCACGAGTCTTATCATCTATTAGAAATCCAATCTTCCTCATTTTCAATTTTGATTTGAAATTATATTTTTCATTTGTGTTGGGAAGTCAATCAATCTAGATTGTAACCTGAGGTCATTTTCACCTTCCCAAGTTTCTTGATTGCTATCTTATCCATGATGATTTCCTCTTTCTTCTCACAAGATTGAAGGTGATCATACAAATGTTTCACATCGTTATAAGAGGAAACACTTACCTTGGGGTGCAATGGTAATAAGTTTTCAATCATATTTTTATGACCAATGTTTGTTGGTGGATTGATATCTTTAGAAGATAGATGGGATTGAAGTCTTATGGTATTTTTTACTTAATTTGATTGAGTCTGGCTTCAGGAACATGACATTGTGTCTAGGGATTCACATCTTATAACAATCAATGGCACTTAGTCTCTTGTTGAAGGGAATATTGAGGCAAAGAACTTAGTGCTCATCTCTCAAGAAGAAGGATTTGATATTTGGATGAATGCATAGTGGATGATACTCGATGACTGCACTGAACTTTTCACAAAGTTTTATGACAACCAACTTAGTTTAAGTTTACATTAGCTTAACATGATTTGCTTAGGATCAATTTTAATTTCAATCTTTACTTTTCTTTTTAGTTTAAATTTTGTTTCAATAAGCCAATCATTTAGAGGGAAAATTTCTTCCCAAACTGTCGAAGAGTTGATCACACCATTTTATTTTGTATGCAGGTTGAGAAAATGACTTGTGCAACCACTAGCTCTGAGTTTTTCTCTTGGACTGAAGAAAACATAGGGAAGTGTTAATCTAAACTTGACTGCTTAGATTCCTTTGTGACATTTTATGATTAATGAACCAAGATTGTCACCAATTCAATAGTTGATCATAAATACATTCTTGTTCATTTATTTGCATATTGTTTTCTGATCTAGTTGACATTTGGAGTCAGTTTAGTGACTATTTTGATGCCCTCCATAACTATCATTTTCCCCTCTTTTCCTTACCGGACTGAATTAATTGGATCTATGTAGTAAATGATTATCTTTTGTAGAAAAGAGAAAATGACACTTTGGTGAGAAATATTAAATGTATTTTTTGTTGAAAATTGATTATTTTCAAATATGCAAAGAAATTGCTCATGTCACAAAATCTTAAGATCTTATGGGTTTATGGAATGTTTCATGTAATTGGTTTTTTGAAAGTATGTTTTGATTGAGCATCTACATTAACTCATTGTGCTAGATTCCCGGAAGATTGTTTTATTGCATTGAATGAAAGAAGAATTGTATGTGACAATTGATGGAAGAATCGTGCTACAAATCTTTTACACTAGATCATCATTTCTCGTACTCTGGTTTGTTTTCATTTCATATCAAAAACTATGGGAATATTTTCATTGGGATTGATATCGAATGGTTAACATTTTTGAGTGGTTATTTCCCTTGGATTCCTTTTGAGATTTCACTTAAAACACTTCATTTGTTGTTGTCTCCATATTTATTACTCCCTACGATTTTCTCTTCTCATCTTTCAACCAATTTTCATTCTTTATGGATGAATGACATTATAGCTTCATATTTCTTTTAGCTTCGTTTTCTTTTCCATGGATTGACTTTTGATTTCAGTCTTGTTTTCTTCTTGTACAAATTCCTTCCATCGTTTGATTTGAATGTTGGTTTTTCCTTGAGTTGATTTGAATATTAGACTTCCTTAAGAATTACTCTTTAAATTTGAGTAAGGGGCTAGTCTAATTCTAGTCACATACAAAAGAATATTTTTTACAAGTCATAAGATGCATGGATTGCTCTATCTGAATGAGTTCATTCATGAAGTTCTCAATTGTAGGTATGGAATGATAGTTGTTGTGGAACACATGTGTCTACTGAGCATACCATGATAATCCACAAGTATAGGAAAATATCTATCCACCCTTTTCTTTGAGCTCCATCCACTTCACATTAATACAATAGCCAATTCCATGACATTTTTTGGGGAGACCTGTGGGTTAAACTAAAGTGCATAAAATCCACTCAACAAATCAAATAAACTCTCATATCACCCCACTTCATTCACACCCTATGTGTGTATGCATGTCTATATCTAAAATCTAAAAGGGTGAGCTTAATCCAAAATAAAAAAAAAGGAAGTTGAAAGAACTATTAATGGTGTGGGAAGTACAAGTAAACCCTTCAGGGTTATGGATGTCTGCTGGCAGTGAGGCTATGCTTGTATGGTACAAATGCAATTTCATCGGGGCTATGGACGCTCACTAGTAGTGAAGCAATGCCGAGAAAAGAGATGAGGAACACACTTATGTCGATGTTTACTTATTATAAAATTGAAAATTCATAGTCAAACCAAAACCAATATGAAGTGTGCAACTAGTAAGAGAATTTATCTCATTACTTGGCTCTTTTAAAAAGCTGTGTTGGATTACAAGTACTAAAAATATTGGGTTATATCTTTTAGAATTTTCGTGTCATTGTGGTACCCATGACTATTGGAAAATTGTATGTATTCTTGTTGATCTTATATTTAAAAATTATATTTGAAGTATAGGCCCTAGACTTCTATTGACAGAGATAACTGGTTCTTCCAGTGTGTCTCCATTTGTTGTGGCCACAACAACCCCCCTTTAATTTTTCTTTTACAAGCAAATGGAAAGCCCCCCCCCCTACTAAAATTTCAAATCTACTGCCTAATCCTCTACCGCTTGAGCCTAATTCAATTTATTTTCCTATCTTGAGGGTGTTGGGGGTTTTATCTTGATTGGTGACCATCTTTGATGGGTTTTTATTTTTCCTTTTAATATGATGATTTCAAATGTCTTCATGATGTTTATTGAACTATTATGTTTGTTGACATTTGTATGATGGAGTTGACATGTCATCTTTTGATCTTTTGTTGATTCCAAAGTGCTTGGTGATCTTATGTGGTGTCATGGTTTATTTTATTGCATGTCCCGATTGACTAACTCAAACTATGCATCTTCCTGTTGGCATGTTTGTGCTTCATGTTTTCATCTTTATGATTTCACATGCATATTTTACTAACCTATTTCGAACTCTAATTCTAAATCGCATAATTTTTTATCCTTCTTTTGAGTTGAGAATTGGAACATGTAGTTTCAGGACACTCTTCTACATCCACCATATTATTGCTAAATCAACCTAAAAATATCTTATAAATTGGATTATAGGTAGGGAATATACTATTTATTGTACTGACAAGTCTTCTTTCGATTGCATGGCTGATATCGTTCTTTTTTTCTTGCAGGAGCAGGTTTGCAGGGGTATTGCATTTGCATGGCCGTTTCAGCCTTGAGAGGCCTGTGTGGAAATATGTTGATCCTTGTCTACTACCTTGACCTTGATTCTTCCTAGGCTTATCCTTTTTGGGAAGCAGGTTACCTTCACTTGCATTTGTCTTAAGGTTTGAAGCCCCCTAGGTTGTCGGACCCACCTTTTTTGTGAGCCTGTCCTTGAACCTCTTCAAATTGTCTTATACTGGATCCTCTCTTGGTATTACCTCTCGCTGAAACCCATGCAAAGAGTCCATATAGCTTCCTACTCTTGATTGTGATTCCTTGTCGATTTTTCACCTGATGCATATTATATATCGATCACATTTCTATTGCTCATAGTGGCTTGGTGTAGAGACCTTTTCCTAGACCTTCTAGCGGAAATTTTTTTGGAAGCCCTATAAAAATAGCCAAAAAATCCATTTATAGTGGAGGACACTAGTGGAGGTGAGTGAGTGAAGTTTTTAGTGGATGTTTTTTTACGATAATTTATAAATATAGAAAGCACCGGTGCATTTTCTACTACAGATGCACCAGTTCTCTAAAACATGGTGTACCGTGGTAAGTTTATTTCAAAAAAAAAAATACTTTGGTGTGATACTTAAATACTAATGCACCGATGCACACTGTTGCTCTAAAAAATGGTGCACCATGGCAGGGCTATTTTTAAAAAAAATATACTACGGTGCGCTACCTAAATATTGACGCACCGGTGTGTCTAATAATTGAGCGCACCATAATAGGGTTAAATAATAAAAACAAATATCAGCCGCAAAATTCATTTTTACCCTTTTCAATGTTGTAGAGCTCTCAAGCAAAAATGCAATGTTTTCCTCTCTGAATCACCTTTCCTTCGATGCTTGACTTCCTTTTGTCCATTGTTCAGTGCATGGCTTTCAATTTTTTCCAAACGATGAGAAAATTTGGTTTTTTGGAATACGTGGAAACCATGCCTCCCCGATGAGGAAATGTCCAGGTAATGTATTTATCTCTTTATAACTTAAACTTTTAGCGCATTAAAATTCATAATTCAATTAAATTTCCACTGTTTTTAATTTTTTTTTCTACATGGTGTGTTCGAGTCGTTCGTCTCGCACCATGGATGGTGCACCCTGAAAATTTACAGGCTACACTAAAACACCATGCCTAATTTTTTTCAGTGGTGCATTTGTAAAATCTAACACACTAGTGCATTGGGTAAACTTTAATGCACATGTGCATAATTTTACTGATGTAATGCCTAAAATAATATAGCTGACTTTTTGCGGTGTGTCGAAATAATGTTAACTCACCAGGGAGTTACGTTAAATGATGCACCGCATAAATCAACTATATTATTTTATGCGGTGTGTTTTTAAACTTACACATCAGTGCGTTAATGATTACCCAACGCATCGTCATAACAAATTAGAGCCTAAATGCCAAAGTACCGTAATTATCAATTTTTAAAAAATTATTGGTGCAGTACGTTTCCTTTCCTGTAACACACCGGTGCATGTTGGGAAAGGCTACACACCACAGTAACAATTTAAAAAAAAATGGTTTTACGATGCTTTAGGATTTTAAGTTTTTATTATTTAAGGTGGTGCATCAGTTAACCTTAATGCATTGGTGCAGTAAGGTTATACAACAAACCGCATAAAATAATACAACAATTTTTTTATGCTCCATTATGTTACATGTGCGCACTGTAGATAGTGCTCACAAGAAATATACACATCGTGGACGATGCTTGACTATTTTTTGGGTACACTGGTGATGAAATTTACTTATTTTTTGAAGAAAGTTATTTTCCCGTATTTATAAATAAATTTCTCATTTACTAATTTTTTTTTTATGTTTTAGGTATGAGGCTGATGTATTTTATATGTTGATCAAGCAGATACATAAACAAAGAGAGCAGTAGCAACAACAAGAGCATAGGGTTGACCTATACAATTTTGTACAAGGATTGGGAGGCAAGGGAGAGGGGGAGGTATTTGTACCCTCACCCTATTACTGTAGTGACCCAAGTCCTCTTGAGGAATGTAAACCTCCTTAAGTACTATAAGAAGGATACATCCCTAAAGGGGAACTCCGGGTTCTTAGTGAAGATGATCCATCGATGGGATTTCCATCGACATGCTTTCTGTGTCGGTCCTGATCAGTGGTACCAACCCACTGAGGAGGATATATATTTTATCACTAGGCTATCCAAGAGAGGGGAGGATTTTCCCCGGTTCCCTAATTTTCCAGTCAATGTTGCAACATAGATTCATCTCATGTACTTTCATAGATATATTGGGGTTGATGTACTTTCTCCAGCTGATTTTTAGGTGTCTGGTGGACAACTACGGATCGCTTCTTTTGGTGTAGAGGAGGTTAGGTTCCTCTCACTTTTAGTGACTACCATTTCACACTTTACGAGTGAACCGTATTTCTCTCTGACTTGGTCAACAACCCAATTGTTGGGGCATATCATTGGCATATTTTCTTTTAAATGATTAGGATAAGGCATGCTTCTACCATTCAACTGTCTGAATGATTTCCTGTCACTGTCCCATTTTTTCCTCTTATGTTATTACAATGTGACCCACGAATATGTTTCCTCTGAATTATAAAGAGTGAATTTATTGATGGCATCGATTTCTGAATTCGCTGATGTATATATTCATGAAATCAAACTGACATATAGTACCTATGATATCAAAAAATACATTATGAAGTTCAATGTGAATAGTTACTGTGTAGAAATTTGAAAAATGATAAGTCACTTACTCTTTATCAAGTTCCTTTTTCCATTCGTTTGGAGAATCTACTCTTCTCTTTTTTCTTCATCCCTTTCGTCATCCAAAATCATTGCACTTGCTGTGTTGTTGATCTTCTTGATGTACTCACTAGAATAATATAAAGACTCATATGATATTTACCCCTCTACCATAGACCCTCAGGTTTTTCCCTTTGTCGAACAAATCCTTTCAATTTCTTCATGTACCTCTCTAAGAAGAAACTCCAATGACAAGAGACCACTCTGATTAATTCAACCTCATCTAATAGGTGAATTAGAAGATGAACCTGCAAGTCCATGAAACTCGTCGACAATTCCTTCTCAAACATACAAACAATCTCAACTATCTCTTGATGCCACCATGGAGTGCTAGCCATATGAATCTCCTTTAATGTGATACAATGTACAAATGCATATAATTTAGATATGGCACATCACAGGTCCTAGGGGAAGTCATGGTTCACACACCCATGCACGAGCAGAGGACAATGACACTACATAGTGAACATATACAAAATTAATCATGGTTTATCCCATGGCACACAAATTAAAACAAATAATAAAATCATATTTTTGACATATGTACTCTTATTAGGTTCAAATGGTCATGTGATTTCAACCCCGATAAATGGCCTTCCACAATGAAGTTGTGTTGTAGTGAATACCCATATAAATAAGGCACCTTCACACCCAATATAACTTCCTTTTCCAAAGAAAGATCATCTTTCTTCAAAATCCATGGGACATATCCTTCTTTGAAAGACCAAGAGGGACCAAACTCTCCTCTACTTTCTTGTCTTGGCCAATGTTTCTTTTTAGTTTTTAAAGAAATAAGATCTCTCCTAACAGCCAATGTGTCACTTTCTTTTGATGATATGTGACTCCATAAAGAAGATGAAACATTTTGAAATATATGCATGGGATCTAGTAAGTGGGAAATCTTAAGATGCTCCCAATATGGGAGCTCATAAAAGATAGATTTCCTTTTCATCCCAATGGGAAATTTTTCAACATAGGTGTTGAAGAATTTTGGATCATTGAACATAGGCTCCCCATTTGAATCAAAGATTTCTATAATCTCCTTATCCTTCTCTCTCTCATATGCTCTAAGCCATTCTTCTAGTGTCATTATTGCAGGCCTTTGGGTTCTCTCTGGTTTACCTTTGAAAGTGGATGTCTCTCTTCTGTAAGGGTGTTGTTCTGGGAGGAATACCCTGGAGTAGTTGTACAGTAGCTTTCCTAGGTGCTTGGACTACCTAACCTTCAGAGAAGGTCCACAACATTTGCATCCATGATCTACCTGTTTGTTACAAGACCTGTGAAATTATTAATGTATACATAGAACGTTAGTGTTGAAGATCAGAACAATCACAACAAATTAAATATGCCAAAAAATATTGTTACTTATATAAACAAATCAATAAACATGTAATTTTCCAGAGGAAACTCCTAATGCTGGATAATCATGTGTGGTGTAAGAACATATGCCATACAACATAAAACTCATATCTATTGCGATGGGTCTTGATACATCGCATACATGTAGCCCTTCCCATAATTCCTTCAATTAATCTACCAATGGATGTAGGTAGACATCCATATTCTTCACTTGCCTTCTACTAGGGACTATAAGAGCCAAGATAATATGTTCATTCTTCAAGGACAACATGGGGGGATATTGTTATTGATCACTACTACATGACAAACAAAATAGTTGGTGTTTTGGAGGGAATATGGGTTGATGCCATCCATGGCTATGATGAGTCGTAGACTTTGTACTTCATCCTTGAAATTTTTGGGCCATGTATCCTCTACATGCTTCATGACTAGTGAATCTATTAGGATTCACATTACTCCTGACAAAATTCTATGTGAGGCATGCCATCTCTGCAACATAATTAATTCTTTGCAATGCAATAGCCTTTGAATCCTTGAGATTATATGAATGTGCCTCAATATCGTATGAGGAGGATCATGTGATTTACCCTTTTTATTTGATTTATGGTAGCTTTCATGCCCACATTTCAAACATATCTCTTTGTCTGCATATTCTCCTCTATATAGAATATAATTATTCAGACATGCATGATATGATATGTACTCAACACCCAACATTTTCAACATCTGCTTTTCCTCTTCATAGCTACCATGAAAGAAATTATCACTCAAAAGAACTTTATCTTTGAATAACCTATAGTTAGTGGGAAATAGAAATGTACAATGTCATTTAACATTCATAAAATTGATTGTTTTTAATGTTGATTGTGTGACAAGATTGATCAAAATATAAGGTACTTAATGGTCAATTACCTTAATATTGTTGAGAAACATGTGTTTGACATGCCAAACTTTGCTTTCAAGTTGTACAGTAACACTGTTGTCACCATCCGGGTAGACTTTGACCAGATAGATCCAAAGGGAGGGGTGGTGGAAGCATATTTCAGGCTTTCAAAAAAGGTATCAGTGATATGAGAATCATCCCCTATCTCATCGTTCTAGAATGCATATAACAACATTGTCTCCATGGAATTCGTATCTTGTAAATAATCATCCATACCAACCTCTATTTGATTAACTCCATTGCCAACTTGTGAAGAACTAATATTGTTGTAGTCATTCCTAATTGGTGAATATGGATGTAGAGGTAATTGAATAGGTGGTTGATTCAACCATTCTTGGTATGCTTCCTCTTAGAGTTTTTCTCTTATTGCAGTCTTCTCTTGATTTGACATTGTAGTGGGGTGCAGCGAAAGATGATAGGTAGGTATCTCATCATCATAATCCTAATTTCAAAAATATTGAACATTAGTACATCGATGATATTAGTAATCATAATGAAATTGGTTTGTTCAAATTACATTATACCAAACAATTATTATCATCGTTGACCCAGGATTGTGGTTGGAAGATGGCATGTTACAATTGGAAGAGCAAATCGACTATCCATTTTCATCTACCAATTGTTTGCGGTATGTTTTCTGATAAGAGCTTCTAATGTTTTTAAACTGGTGGAATATTTTCTGCATCTGAACCTGATTCTGAAACTGGATCCTACAAATTTGGATACATTTTTATTCAGATTGATATGGATAAAATAAATAAATTCAATTAGATAATTGAAATATAAATACAATATGAACTTACTGGAGATGGAGAGGGAGAACTCCGCTATGAATTTGAGCAATATGGAACGAGATGGAATGTGAAGAATTGACCATTTGATATTATAATCTTTTCTCCTTGCATTTGAGAAAAATCAACAATTTATTTTTAAGAATAAGGCGACTTTAAGTGGAAAATGTATACTATGAAGTACTGCAAGTCATGTGGATGCATCCTAAAAGACAAATTAAGATGAATGTATTATTTTAAGTGAAAATAAAAATTTAGATAAATTTTAAAGATTAACGATGTGCTTATTTAAACAAAACGCACATGTGTGTCTATAACAATATAAAGCATTGGGGCGTTTAATTACTAAATGCACCGGTTCTCAAGATTTCAAATAAATAAATAAAAATGATATGATATCGGTGCTCCAAAAATATTTAGTGCACTGGTTCTTTGTATAAACAAATGCACACGTTTGTTATATTAATAAATGCACCGATGTTTCAAACAACTTAGAAAAAAAATGTGACTTTGTTTTTTTACAATTGGAAAATGAGCGGGAATTTATTTTTCGAAAATATAATTTCACAAAGTCCTTTAAATAGTAAGAAGCTATTCAATATTTCATTATTTTTCCAAAATTTACATGGGAGAGATTTGCAAGAGAGACATACCAGGGAGCACTGTGGAGCAGTAGAATTATTCAAAAGATCAGAATTTGAATGGTATGGTGATTCACTCAAAACCCTTTTCATAAAGTCCTTTAAATAATATTAAGCTATTCATTATTTCATTATTTTGCCAAAATTTACAGGAGAGATATTTGCAAGAGAGACGTATCGGGGAGCACTATAGAGTAGTAGAATACTTTGGAACAACATAATTATTCAAAATATCATAATTTGAATGGTATGGTGATTCACTCAAAACCCTTTTCATAAAGTCTTTTAAATAGTATTAAGCTATTTACTATTTCATTATTTTGCCAAAAATTATAGGGGAGAGATTTTCAAGAGAGACATATCGGGGAGCACTGTGGAGCAACAAAATACTTTGGAACAAAAAATTATTTAGAAGATCAGAATTTGAAGGGTATGGTGATTCACTCAAAACCATTTTGGAGAAACAAAATTATTCAGAAGATCAAAATTTAAAGGGTTTTGTGATTCACTCAAAACCCTGCATAGTAAAAATTTTAAATTTTATTGTTGATTTTAATAATAAATTTTTAATACAATTTGTAGCCTTAGATTTTATTAAAATTCATAAAAAAATAAAAAATAAAAAAAATCATACTTACCTTAAACCCTTGTTTCTTCTTTCTTATGTGATTGAAAAATTTCACCTTAGGGTTTAACTCTCTCTATCACTTCACAATTAGGGCTTTTCATTTTAGGAATTTTATATCTAATGGGTTTGTGTTTCTATATATAAGGTGGTTGGCATGTGATGCAAGGGGACCACTTATTGCATCGGATCCAAACCCTGTCGACCTTGTCATGTTTTTTTTTAAATGGTTTATGGTTATAAATGTGTCGATTTGACTATAACGCATTGGTGCACTTACTGATAAAGCGCATCGGAAATGCTGTAACATCATTTTTTTTAAATTCATTCATCGGTGTGTAATGTTTTTTGGTTATTTTTTTTCGTTCATGGTATTTTTTTTTGTTTTTTGTTTTTAATCTAGGCACGGTGTTGTTATCGATACGTATAACACCGTTGTAATTTAATTTTTTTTTTTTAAATATATTTTTTCATGTCGGTGTGTTTCCTATATACAATGCACCGATGCTTTCATATTATTAAAGCGCACCCAATTTTTTTTAGCTGAAAAATTATGTGATTTATTTATAAAATATATTTAATAGCTTATGTATTGAATGATACAGGTTGTATATTGATAACAAATGTGTGAGAATAGTTCAAGTAACAGAAATTCTGATCGGCACAATGATAGCACATCCAGAAAAGAAAAAAATGGCTAGTTCTTTGTAAATTCTATACAAAATTAATATGTTTCAACTATATGTAAGTTAAACTAATATGTATTGGTTAGTGTGTGGCATGCAAAGCCACAAAATGAGGAAGATCGATAAAATTCTTTGTGATCTAAGTGCAGAAGAGTGTAAAATCTTGATGGAAAAATTGCAAAAGGATGAATGAGGTGAATAAAAAAATACTATTCAATATGAGTTATTTTTTGAATTTTCATTAATAATATACTTAAGAATATTATATAACATGTTTCAAACAATCTATTAATTCACATACATTTAATTTTCTACAGGGACCAATAATGAAGGTATGGAATGTTTTCATAAGAAAATAAAAATTATAGAAGATGTAAATGATGATGAATTGGTCCTTAGCTCATCTCGAGTGGTGTTGGAGGTTAATGAAAGGGGGGGGGGGTAACTTTTACAAAACTATGAGGGATATAGTGGAACGAACGTATATGCGTACTTTTCACTTACAATACAGAAATCAATCCAATGATTCCAAGAACTAGGCTATATCTAAACTACATGAAGCTTTTCCAAAGCAATGGTCAACAAGACCTATCAGACTTGCAATAGAAAAAATATACAACAACAAAAAAAGAATCATTCAAAAAGTTATATTCCTAAAAATGCTTTTCTAGAATATGTATTACTACAAAGCATTCCTTTATTAATATCGATTTTGTTATATTTAGTTTTGATATATCAATATAAAAATAGTTTATTGTCATGTTAATTTTTTCAAGAAGATTATGAAAATCCCAAAGGATCAATGAGCTCATATCTAAAATATGCAAGTAGGAATGTTAAAAAACGTGTACAAAGAGATGGTCAAAAAAATTGGCATAATTGCATTGTAGGAGGAGCCATCTCAACAACAACGTGCTTCAAATATATGAAATCATTGAATTTTTCTATTAGGTACATATAAATAAATAATTGAGCATTAAATATTATTTTTCAATTATTTTCTTGTAGAAAAGAAAAGAAAATGGAACCCATTCAACACATAAAATAGGACGACAATGAAGCAAAGGGTCGATAGAAAAGTTTGTGAGTAATTGTTATTTCCTTATAACAACTTAAGATTTCATTTTTGTATATTTTAATTTTTTTTACAGCAACCCTCCTTGAATGTCTTCAAATAGGTGCTAACATACAAAGAAGAGCCATTGGAAGAATTGATTGACATTGGGTTCAGTATGGGTTATGAGTATATGTTGGTATATCAAAAGTTAATTGTGGAATTTGTAAGTATCTATGTTGTTTTACTTCTCTCATTTTATAACTAATGGAACAAAAAAATCCTTTATATTAAATCTATGATTTATTATGGGGTATAAAACTTGCAGGAAACAAAGTATGGAAATGTGCCAACAAAAGAGTTGTTGACAGAAGATATGAGATTTTGTTTTGAAAGAAAGTGTATCATCCATGACTTAATTCTTTCTACGGTACGTCACTTTTCAATTTACATTCATGTATATTATTTATTTCAATTTTCATTATTCTCACCAATGTAGATACACTCATTACACTAATTTTATTTTTGTAGATGGAACTTGAAGAACATGAAAAAAATCAAGGCAATCAACAAAACATTCGGCCAAATAACCCAAGTCGTGGAAATAGCTCGATCACTAGCAACAATTCCAACGAAGAATGATGATCAATATATTTGGATATTAATGAAAGTTGTATTTTTTGAAATAATTGTCTATGAAAATCAAACATTTTGTTTAATGTAATGGACATAGTTTCGCAATTGAAAGACAATGGGTTACCAATAAGTGTCACATTGTGTATGACAAAGAGCATCTTATTCATATATAATAAAATGCATTTTATTTTATTCTATTGCGTTGTCCAATGTCAATGTAAAATGTTACATTATTAATTAAATATATGGATGATTAAATATTATAATGAAGAGATGTGGAATCTGATTATACAACAAATTAATCCAAACATCATATCCAAATGCACTACTCAAAATTTAATTTATATTAATACTATTATAAGATATATGTCAATTTTTTTTATGAACAATGAAATTAAAAAATAGCAATAATTTCATTGTCACGGGTCGATGTTTCTAAAAAGAGAAAATGAACACCGATGCATTTAATGCTAAAAAGCACTGGTGTTGTAATAAAATGTGCATCGGTTTTGTAATACAATGAACCAAAATGGATCATAATACTATTTTAACAACAACAATTATAATAATAAAAATCGGCCTTCCAGTGAATTTAATTAAAACGACACACCGATGCTTCTGTATCAGACTTCCGCATCAATGCATTTTAAATTCCATGCACCGATCTGGTTTGTCTTGTAATGCACCGATGCATTGTAACATAGATTCGACCAATGCATTGTAATTATTAAAGAATCATTATGTTATTATTTAGAAGAGCACTGGTGCTGTAACATCCCCAACCACCCAAGTCGGGCCATGCTACTCCAGATAACGCTCTGATACCATTCTATAACATCCCCGACCACCCAAGTTGGGCCATGCTAATCCAAATAAAACTCTGATACCAATTTGTAACGTTCCCAACCACTAAAATTTCGGGCATCATCACTAAGTAAACATCTTTTGCGGAAATATTCACATATAAAATTAACAACAATAAATAGAGATAACATGAAAACATACATTCAGGGAAACACAAGATAACATTACAAGAATCATAGACATGCACTAAAATACATCATTTAACCATTAATTACAGAAAATATACTTATTTGTTAATTGAAGTACACCAACTGCGTGCAAACCTTCCAAGAACCTCCCAGCCTTAGACCACGCTGCTCATCACTCTCAACAGTGGGTCACCCCCGAGCTGGGACTAAACTCCACCGGGAAAGGGATTCATAGGCTGGGCAGGGACAACAGGAAGTTGCATAGTACAACAGGAAGGATTCCCTCCAAGAATCCACTTACGCCCACAACTCACAGACTCTCATCCCCCACATGTATGTCCCACCCCAGGAGTGTACACCTTCACTGTCACACGGTCCATGGCTGCTACACCTCCCTTTTCGGGGCTTCAAAAATAGGCCAGATCATAAATTCTCAGAGCTCTGTAGATGAACTAGAATCCTTCCAGGAGAACTCACTTCCTCAACACACTCTCTCACCTGGAGAGAATTGCACACAAGCCTGGCAACCTTCTTCTTCTATCCACGAGCCTGACAACCCGCTTCTTCACTCCTGCTCCTCAACACATGGGCATGGTGATGGAAGAAACATAAACTGGACATGGGAAACGATATAGACAGGACAATTACAACGAGAGTATCAATTCGTTTTTTGTTGCAGGGGTTCGGGTGTCTTGGAATTCAACAATGGTGGATTGGCTCACTGCGTGCTTGTTGGGTGCATCAATGAGTGGGGGTAACTGATGGCCATCCTCGTCAGAATCATGAGCCCCCCGTGAGAATGGTAAGCTCCCCCCATAAATATGCATGTGTCTTGGGTGACACTTGGCTCTCTAGGAGCATGTTCCTCCCCACTTGGAACTCATTCCTCTCCCTAAATAAAATTAGGATAAATTAATATCCTCTTTACAACTTTTAGAATAATAATATATTATTCTATTAGGATATTAAGCTTATCCCTTTTCCTCAATCTCTTAGCCTCCTCCCTTGCCTGACCTAGTTGATTTCAATCCCCCATACTCTTTCTTTGTGGTCGGTCTACACACAACGATGTTGTTATATTAATAATATGAATATTTACATGTACAAAACAGACTCTTGGACTTTAACATCTAGGCTCCCGGCCTAATCAACACATAAGCCTACCAACTTATAAATACTTGGCTCACCAGCCTATAAACATCATAATATTCATAATTACAACCAAGGCTTAGCCTTGGGATATACAATCCCCTCCCCTTATTTTTGCACTGTCCTCAGTGAAACTTAGTTACACAACATCAACAAGATTTTCAAAATATTCAAAAAGATGTGGGTATTCTGCCCACATAGCATCTTTGTGCTCCCATGTTGTGTCTTCAGGACCGTACCAGGTCCACTGGACCTTTACAAGCCTTATGGATCGATTCTGGAGCTACGTGTCATTTCGAACCAGTATGTGCACCGGGTGCACCTGTAAAGAGCCTTCTTGTTCCACCTGAATCACATTCCAATCAATCACATGATTAGCATCAAGTATATATTTCTTGAGAAAGGAGACATGAAATACATTATGAATATTCATGCATGCAATAAATGCAAGCATATAATCTATTGGTCCAATCCTTTCTAGGATTTCAAACACCCCACCATATATAGCTGCCAAATTGAAATAGTTTCCCAACTTCAGGGAACTTATGTTGGCTTTCACCTTTAAGAAAACATGATCACCCGCTTTAAATTCCTCGTGGGTTCTTCCTTTGTCAGAATAGCTTTTCTACCTGTCTTGGGAAGCCTTCAAATTCTGTTTAATCTTCATTATTTTCTCTTTCATTTCCTTGGGCAACTCTGGCCCAACCACTGCTCTATTAACTGGGTTTTCCTAGCTTACTGGGGTGTTTCACTTTCTACCGTAAAGTGCCTCAAATGGACTCATCTTCAGTGATGCTTGGTACCCATTGTTGTAAGAAAAATCTACCAAGTGTAGGTAGTCTTCCCATCTGTATGGTTTTTCCATCACATACATTCTTAACACATCTTCTATCACTTGATTTACTCTTTCTATTTGTCCATCAGACTCGGGATGATAAGTTGTGCTGAAGTTCAGGTTCGTTCCAAACCCCTTGAATAATCCTCTCCAAAACTTAGAGGTAAATTTTGGGTCTCTGTCAGACACAATTGTCTTGGGAATACTGTGCAATCGTGATACTTCCCTCATATTAATATCAAGAACATTAGTTGTCCTATGAGTAGTCTTCAAGGGAATAAAATGAGCATCTTTCATAAGCTTATCCACCACCACCATGATGGAATCATGTTGCTTGTTTGTTCTGGGTAATTCTGTGATGAAATCCATTATCACCACTTCCCACTTCCACTCAGGAATAGTTAATGGTTGTAGCAACCCAGCTAGGTGTCTATGCTCGTCTTTGACCCTTTGACACTCCATACATTTGGCAATGTACTCTGCAATTTCTTTCTTCATGCCTAGACAATAGTAATGGTTCTTGATTTTTGTCACTATTTTCTGATATCCAAGGTGCCCAACATAAGGTACATTATGCATCTCCTTCAAGATCATACTCCTTAATTCATGAGAACTCGGTACGTAAATTCTGTCCCTGTACAAGAGTATTCCATCAAATTTCAATCTATAATCTTCTATTTTTTTTATCATCTTACCTTGTTGTAACTTTGTTACCATTTCCATGTACTGCAAATCTTCTTTTGTAGCTTCCAAAATTCTATATTTAAGATCGGTTTGATACATAATGATGGATGTAGCATGTAGTTCATGCACTCTCCTACTGAGTGCATCATCCACTTTGTTCTCCTTTCCTTTGATGTGCTTGATATCAAAGTCATACTCATAGAGGAATTCCAACCATATGCTCTGCCTGGAATTTAAAGTAGGATGATCAAACAAATATTCAAACCATTATGGTCTGTTCTCAGCTTGAACCTCTTTCCCATGAGGTAGTGTCTCCATTTCTTTAAGGTGTGTACTATGGCTTCCAACTCCAAATCATGAGTGGTGTAGAGCATTTCATGCTCTTTCAATTTCCTGGATTCAAAACATATCACAAACCCATTCTGGCTGAGGACTCCACCCAGTCCTTCTTTGCATGTGTTTGTGCAAACCACAAATTCTTCATCTAGATATTCAATCTTCAGAATTGGAGCATTGGTTAACAGTTGCTTCAATTGTTGGAAGCTATTTTCACATTCTTATGTCCATTGCAACTTTACCCCTTTTCTTTGCAAGGAAGTGATTGGGTGAGCAATCCTCGAAAATCCTGCAATGAATCTCATGTAGTAACCAACTAGACCCATGAAGGATCTGACTTCTGTCACATTCTTAAGTGTTTCCCACCACTTAACGACTTCAATCTTTTCAGGGTCTACTTCTATTCCCTCTTCAGATATTATATGCCCCAAATAGTGAATTCGATTTTGGAAAAATGAGGACTTGCTCAACTTAGCAAACAATTGGTTCTTTCTAAGCACCTATGACACCCCATCCTCAAGTGTTTCTCGTACTCTTCCTATGTCTTGGAGTATACAAGGATGTCATCCAAAAACACAATGAAAAACTTGTCTAAATATTCTCGAAAAACACCATTCATTAAGCACATGAAAACAATTGGTGCATTTGATAACCCAAATGGCACCACTGTGAACTCATAATGACCATACCTTGTCCTGAAGGCGGTCTTGATGATGTCTTCCTCTTTAATCCTTACCTGATGGTATCTTGACCCGAGATCTATCTTTGAGAATATCCTTGCATCCTTCAACTGATCAAAGAGATCATCAATCCTTGGTAGACGATACTTGTTCTTTATAGTTACTTTATTTAACTGTCTAAAGTCAATGCACAATCTCAGGGTCCCATCTTTCTTCTTCACAAATAACATTGGGGCACCCCAAGGTGACACACTTGGACGTATGTACCCCTTCTTTAAAAGTTCTTCAAGCTGCATTTGCAGTTCTTTCAGTTCTGGTGTGCTCATCCGGTAGGGAGTCTTTGATACTGGAGATTCCCCAGGCATCAAATTGATAGAGAAACCAATATCTCTCTTTGGAGGTGGCCCTGGTATCTCTTTGAACACATCTTCAAAATATTTCAGGACTACATGATCCTCCAATTTTGGCACCTTATCCTTAGGTGCTTCATCCATATGGGCTGAAAATATTTGGAAACCCTTCCTGTAACACTTCTTTAGCTTCATTGTTGATATTTATCGGACAATAATTGCCCTGGGAATTCCTTGGACTTCTTTCCTATTTCCTTCCTCATCCAAGCAAGTGAATGCCTTGTTATGACATTCTAATATGGCATGGTGTTGGTCCAACCAATCCATACAAATTAGGAAATCATATGATCCCAAGGGAAAGATGTTTAAATCTGCCTTGGTACTCAGCCCATTCATGCCCACTGGACATAATTTAACCAACTCAACAACCTTTCTCTTGGCTCCTGTAGCTAGCTACACCAGCCAAGATTTCCCATGCTTTCTTCTTGGTAATTGAAATATTTCCACCACCTTAGGATCTATATAGCTATGACTAGCCCTTGAATCAATTAAAATAGTAAAGGAATGGTTATTGATCATACCTTCGACTTCAATCATGTGTGATTGAAACTCAACTTGCTTGTTGTCCAGGGATGCATAGATCCTTGGTGCCCTTCTTCCCATGTTCTCCATTGTTTCTTCTTGCTGAACATTGTGAATAACTCTCACCTTGTCCTTTTTGTGAGGTAAATATCTATACTTATGATCTCCATTACAACCCCAACATTGCATAGGTGTATTTCTTGGCCTTTTCCCACCTACTTCAACCATCCTAGGCTCCCTCAAAACTGACGGTCCTTGAGGACTATTTCTGAAAAATGGTGGCTTTCTCCCCTTCTACCTCTGCTCCTTCTTAAACTTCCTCTTGTCTTCCCAATCTTTTTGGAAATTAAGCTTTCCCCTATGTTGATCATATAAACATTTTTCCTTCCTTATGGTTTCTTTCATAGTTTTAGGATCATCATACTGGATTTTGTCACTGAAAAAAGGTGGCAGCCCACTCATATCTCTGGATCTTGACTGTCTCATCCCTAATAAAAGGGACATACTTCAACAACTCTAGAAATCTCCTTTCATATTCATCTATAGTCATGCTGCCCAATTTAAGTTCAAAGAACTCTTTCATCTTTTTGTCATAGTATGTCTTGGTTAGATACTTCTTTTCAAAATGTTTCTTGAATTCCTTCCATGTGACATCCTTCTCTCCGACGTGCTACACTTGCACAAGCCGATCCCACCACATGAATGCCTTTCATTTCAGCTGATAGATTGCAATTCTTTCGTCTACATCAGAAGAATAATTATGCAATTGGAAATATTTTCTCATGCCAATTAGCCATGTCTCAGCCTCTTCATTCTTCTGGTGCTCTCCATCAAAAGTAGGAGGTTTGATCTTATTCATTTCTCCTTTCAACTCATCCACCACAGACCTCCTATGTTTCCTGACAGGGGATGGACTTGAGCTAGTGTGTGCTCTCCTATGGGAATGCTTTTGGGAGTGCTGGTGATGTCGGCTACCACTCCTTGATCTTCTTTCCTCATCAGGGAACTTTTGGCTCCCTGATTGGATAGATTCACTTTCCTTATCCAACTTATTTTCAATTATTTCTAGGCTCTGCATTAGCTTCATATTGAATTCTTCATGTTTCTCCTTGGATCTCTTAAGCCTTTTGTTATCTTCCTAGTGAATTTGGACATATTTTTGCAAATTTTTAATGATTTTCATCATGCTCACATCTTTATCTATTTCTTCCCTATGCTCATTAGATTTTTTCCCTTCAACTCCCAAATGGACATCCATTCCTCTAACATCATGCTCCAGACTGTAAGCGTCCTATGCCTCTTCCATTTCTTTGCACTATGTAACAATTTGGTTCAGTTATGATAATTGTTAACTCTACAAAATGTGCAGTCAACCGAATTTTGTCAAGCTATTAGACTTAATAATTCTCCAGAATAACTTAAACAATATGATTCATAAAAAGAATATTAGACTCCATTTTTTTGTGGGTATTTGGTCGATCAAGAATCCCCACGGCTCTATCTTCGAGCCCTGTTCTGTTCTAAAATTTACTTTCAGGCACTAGCCCCTTTTTCTTCAGCCCTTAATTCACATGTGACCACGATTGTGACCAAGTGCTAATAGTTGGGCACTTATCCAGAGCCTTGAAACTTCGGGGCTCCGGAGCTTCGGAGGTTTCCCTTTTTCCCACATCACAAACATCATAGAACCTTGAACATGCAATTTCACGGAGGACGATGGATCTACAGTCCACATTCTCTGTTAATATCTACGGTGGATAGGAGTTTTGGGACTCTGGGCTTCAGCGGTTTCCAAATAACATCACAAAAAATATCTTGGAGTGACGAATTGTCGAACTAGCGAAGTGGGGTGGATCAACGGTCCACGGCTTCCCAACATCCTACGACTGATATTTACTATGGAACTCTAGGCTTCAAGAGTTTCAGACTGCCCATACTCTCAATCCTTCCAGAGTGCCAAGTCTCCAGACTATTGTATCTGTTTCCAAGTGTCATTTCCCGATCAATGGTTGAGATTAACTCTGACCCTTTGGGCTTCGGGGCTTCATGGCTCCGGGACTTTGGAGCTTCAGGGTTTCGAGAGTTCGGATGGTTTATTCCTCCCACTCAATCATGAACCATTTCTTCCGAAGTGTAAAGTCCCCAGAACTTGGGATATGACGCCACGTGTCCCCTGTGACTAACAGTTGAGATTATCTCTGGCCTTTGGGCCTTCGGGAGTTCTCTACTCATGCTAACCGTAACACCTTTCCTCCGGATTACCAAGTCTTTGGACTTCACGATCTAGCTCCATGCATCTACCAAGGTCAAGTTATCATGGACTCGATCTAGTTAAATTCTTCGCCAAGGTTTTAACTACTTTTTGTATCCATCAAGGGTCCCACTACCCATGATCGAGAGGAGTTCCATGTGGAAAAATACTAGAGGTGGACACATGGCTCAATCAAATGGGTGACACATGTCACGTTCTAATGGGCATTTTAATATTTGAAAGTACATGAATCACTGCCACGTGGCACGTAGCCTATGTGTCCACATCATCTCAGGTGACGTTAGCAGGCCATGTCACTTCGAGACTTCGGACTTGGGAAGATTTACACTTTCACACTCGAATTCTCCCGAACGCCGAACTCTCAAACAAGCTAATATTCTGACACACGTCCCTATTGATGAACAGTCCAGATTAACTCCGGACTTTGGGACTTCGGGAGTTTTCACTCTAGCACACTCCAATTCTCCCCGAAGTGTCGAACTTCCGAACTGTTGTGAGATCTATGGATCACAATCACTTACGCACAGATCTGACGACTGGGATCTGTTCCTCACCGTTACGCCTTACTTCTTTCTCTTGACTCGATCTAACAGATCTGATCTGTCTTCGGCTAATCCAACGGCCAAGCACTTATCCCCGGATCTATGGTGTAGGTCCACTCTGGGACTTCGAAACTTCAGTCTTCGGCCCCATTTTGCTCTATAACACATAAACTTCGCCGAAGTTGCGAAGTCCAAAGGACTTGGAGGTTAACTTTTATGCACCCTTTTTCCATATCTGATGGCTGGAAAAAGTTGGTATTTCTCCTGCGCAAATCTTATGCCCCAATTCAAACCTTGTGGCCCAACCCAACGGTTGTTGTGGCTTCTTTCTCTGATGCCATTCCATAAACTGTTATACCTCCTTAGTTTCTGAACACAACCCAAGTGTTCACACAGTACCTTCCTAACACTCAAGACCACTCTAACTTTGATTTTTGTCCCTCTCGAAAATAATTCACTCTGAAACCTTTGTCTCATTAACCACTTACACGGCCTATCCAGGCTCCTAGTTGAAACCATAGATCTGATACCATTCTGTAACATCCTCGACCACCCAAGTCAGGCCATGCTACTCTAGATAACGCTCTGATACCATTATGTAACATCCCCGACCACCTAAGTCGGGCCATGCTACTCCAGATAATTCTCTGATACGATTTTGTAACATCCCTGGCCACCCAAGCCTGGCCATGTTACTCTAAATAATGATTTGATACCAATTTGTAATGTTCCTAGCCACCAACAGGCCAAGCATCGTCACCGAGTAAATATATTTTGCGGAAATATTCACATATAAACTTAACAACAATAAATAGAGATAACATGAAAACATACATGCAGCGAAACACAAGATAACATTACAAGAATCACAAACATGCACTAAAATACATCATTTAACTATTAAGTACATAAAAGATACTTATCTCTTAATTTAAGTACACCAACTCCGTGCAGACCTTCCACGAACCTCCCATCCTTAGACCACGCTGTTCATCACTCTCAGTAGTGGGTCACCCCCGAGCTGGGACTAAACTCGACAGGGCAAGGGATTCCTAGGCTAGGCAGGGACAACATGAAGTTGCACAATACAACAGGAAGGATTTCCTCCAAGGATCCACTTATGCCCACAACTCATAGAATCGCATTCCCCACATGCCTGTCCCACCCCAGGAATGTACACCTTCACTATCACACAATCCATCGACTGCTACACCTCCCTTTCTGGGGCTTCAACAACAAGCTGGATCGGGAATTCTTAGAGCTCTGTAGCTGCTACTGGACTCCCTCCAGGAGAACTCACTTCCTCAGCACACTCTCTCACCTAGAGAGAGTTGCACACAAGCCTGACAACCTGCTTCTTCTATCCACGATCCTGAAAACCCGCTTCTTCACTCCCGCTCCTCAACACATGGGCATGGTGATAGAAACAACAAAAACTGGATGTGGGAAATGGTACAGAT
>JASDQU010101701.1:86183-107951 GCA_032191745.1 Picea mariana
TGCAACTCACTCATCATTTGGTTTTTAAAGTGTGAACAATAATCATTGAAAATGGCGTGTGGAACACCAAAATGAGTGACGATGTGGTTAAAAAAGAAAATAGCTACAATATGACCATCATTCAGAAAGGTAGGCATAGCCTCAGCCCATTTTGTAAAGTAATCAATGACAATGATTATATAACCATGCCCCTAGACTGAGGTAGGCTTACATTGTATGAAATTAATGCCCGATATGGAAAAGGGGTCAATGGCAACAATGGGATGCAACGGAGCAGGGTGGGTTTGCGCCTTTTTATGAAAAACTTGGTAGGGTGGGCATTTTTTGACTGCCTCAATACAATCTTTGAAAATTGAGAGCCAAAAGTAGCTGACATGTAAAATTTTCTGAGCTGTAGCCATCCCAGAAAGATGACCGCCACAGGCTTAAAGGTGAAAGTCATTAAGCACGCGTTCAACCTCCTCATGAGTTAGACATCGTCGTAGGATAGTGTCAATTCCACGAAAATATAAAGTGTCGTTGATAATAAGGTAACAACGAGAATGGTGGCGAATACAACGACGTTCTTCATGAGAGATATCAGGTTGAAAATGTTGGGTCTGGAGATAAAGAAGGATATCTCCATACCAAGGATCAAACATGATAATAAGGAACATAGTTTCGTCCAGGAGAGAATATCTGGGCTCAGTATCTTCATCAGCATGGGGAAGGTCGCAAATAATCTCTGCAAACACCAGGGAATTTTTATCTTTGGATTTAGTGAACTCGAGATTGAATTCCTGAAGGATAATGATCCATTTCGAATATTTTCCCCCAAGAACTTGATGTGTCAAAATGTGGTACATGGGGTTTGAGTCCGCAATAACCATGGTGGTGCATAGAAAAATGTAGTGACAGAATCTATGGACAGTGATGATGGCTGCCAGAGCCAACTTTTCAACATGTGAATATCTAAGCTCTGGACTAGATAGACTTTTGCTCGAATAATATATCATGTGTTCCTCGCCGTTAGGGTCCTCTTGAACTAACACTATGGAAATAGTGGAAGTGGAGGCTGCTAAGTAAAGGATATAGTTCTTTGTGTAATTCAAAGGATGTAAGAAATGAGCGTTGGTTAATGCATGCTTAAGAGCAACAAATGATTGTTCAACAGTGTCATCCCAGATAAAAGGGGTGTCTTTCTGTAACAAGCACATAAATCCTTTTGTAATCTTAGCGTAGTTACAAATGGAACGTCGAAGAAAGTTTTCTTTCCTCTGCAAACTTTTGAGTTGTGTCATATTGTTAGGTGGAGGTAAAGCCAATATAGCACTAATTTTTAAGGGATCCACACAAATCCCGTCCTTGGAAACAAGGAAGTTGAGGAGTCGGCCTGATTCGACAACAAAAATACACTTATGTGGGTTCAAACGAATGCTGTAGAACCGTCATCGAAGAAAAATAGCTCGTAGATGACCAAAATGGTCTGATCGACTGAATGAGTGGGCAGGTAAGTCATCAAGGTAAGGCTCCACAATATGTTTGATATCATGGAAAGTGTAGGACATGGCTCATTGGAATGTAGCACCAACATTTTTAAGGCCAAATGGTAGTTTCCGATAGGCAAAAGTTCCCCACGGGAAGATGAAGGCTGCCTTATGTTGATTAGAAGGTAAAATGTCAATCTTGTTATACCCCGAGAAACCATCCATGAAAGAGAAAATTACACTACCAGTGCAATTATCGATGATCTGGTCAATGAAGGGCGTAGGGTAGTTGTATTTCAGACAAGCCTTATTGAGATCCCTATAATCAATGCAGACACGAATGGTCCCTTGCTTCTTAGTAACCTGAACAATGTTCGAAACTAATTCCATCAAAGGGACAGGATATATGAAGCCAGATTTCAATAATTTTTCAAATTCTGCCTTAATAGCCGCGGTCTTCTCAGGATGGATCGGGCGGAGTTTTTGTCGAACAGGTTTTACACTTGGGTAGGTTTTAATCTCATGCACAATGATCGAAGGATCGATCCCTGACATCTCTTTGTAGCTCCAAGTGAAGACATTGTAAAATTCTTTAAACAAAGTGGTATGGGAAACCACTTCATCGGGCATTCAACTACCACCGAGATTAATATTTTCGACGATACATTCCTTGATCGAAATATCTATTTCGATTGTAGAGGTAATGTTGCCTAAATTCCCTTCAGAAATAACATCTTGTGTAAGTATAGGTGATTGGGGAAATTGGACAAAATCATGGGGGAAGATAGAGTGTATATCTTTCTGGATTTCTTCAAGAGGTGGAAGAAAAAAGAATCGATGATGGCTATCATCCCAAGGTGCATCGTCGATGCTAAGAATTTCCATTATTGATTCATCAGAAGGAAAAATTTGGGAAATGTAGTCAAATGAAGATGTCAAAGAACTTAGCCACGATGTCATCGAGTAGCTTTCGGGTGCCAATAGATGTTGGTCATCCAAGGAGGGAGAGGTCGATTGGATAACAACGTATGAGGTTTCAGCTGGACTAAGTGGTATGGTGTCACCTAGGACATCGAATTCCAACAGACTAGGTACAACCCAAGGGTGAGATGATTCCAGGGATTGGTAAACCGTAGTCAAAATCATATTGATTGTGGCAACATGATGTGCAGTGGGTGGAAGCGGTGTAGGGAAGGTACCCATAAGGATAGAGTCTTTCAACAAGCCAACACCAACGCTTTCATATGTGATCTTGTGATCTCCCAGAAAGGGAATATTGTTGGTAGCAGGAGTGAAAACGTCAGGTGTACATAAATCTAACTGATCGATAGTGACAATTTTTCCTTGATGATGAAATTGCACACATCGAAATACTGACGAAGCAATGATGGACATAGCATAGAACCAACTTATTCCAAGCAATAAGTTGTAATGGAGGGGAGCATTGACCACCTCGACATCAACAAAGACATATTTTCCACCCAATTAAATGGAAAAGGACTGCAAAAGTCCATGGAGATGAAAACCTCGCCCATCAAATGCATGTAGCATCGTTGGGGATTTGTTAAGTGTGATAGATTTCAAGATTTTCCAGTAGGCTAAAGACATGACACAGGTAGAGGCTCCCTCATCCTAGATAGTGCGGTGGATTTGTTGATTATGAACAACAACGTCAACTTGGAAAGAAATTTGATGAGAGAGTCAAGGTGAGAAATTATTTAAGTTAAACATGATATTGTTGGACGAATCAGGATAAAAAATGCCAATAGCGGCCAAGAGCGTTCTACGTTGACTGGGGCAGTGCTGTAGAAATTCTAACGCAGACATGGCACACAATGCTTGTGCCAGATCTTCAACAATGTTGTTGTTCTAGGCGACATGTGAACTAGGATTAAAGGTATATCTATGGATAATTCTCTTAGGAGGGTGTAAGATAGATTCAAACATAGGTTTCTCAATCTGAAGTGGTCCAGATGGAGGACTACCTGATGGAGGTCTAACGGAGGATGCTGATGGATCCGGTAAAGTACCGTTAGTGACTTTTCCTTTGTCAGGTTTAACTGGTGTGTCATATGTTGTAGAGAGGGTGGTTAAATCAATCCCATTAAACATGTAAATATGGGCACTTGTCGAGGCTTCATCATGGGAAGGATGGCTGGAACTGCCCCCTGGAGAGGGGGTTTGAGAAACCATAGATTGCTGTCATGGAAAAGGCTGAGTAAGAACAACGGGTTGGGAATTCCCCTTNCGTAGTCTCACGACGCTCTTCCGATCTGGTCGTGAGACTACGGTGGGAAGGATGGCTGGAACTGCCCCCTGGAGAGGGGGTTTGAGAAACCATAGATTGCTGTCATGGAAAAGGCTGAGTAAGAACAACGGGTTGGGAATTCCCCTTGAAAATTTTGGCCACTTCATCATGATGTGGAAAGTCTCGAGTGTAGTGATCGTCACCACAAATAAGACATGGGAACTTCGGTTTCCGCTATGGTTTCTTTTCGTTAGAAGGTGGTGGGTTTTGAGCTTTCGGTTGTTCATTGTTATTATTATTTTTGTTTTTGTTTTTTGTCTTCTTCTTACCTCCGGTTCATTGTGAAGGGGAATATTGAACTGCATTCACCTCAGATATTTGAGTTTGGGGGAAGGTAGAGGAAGGTGTGGTCGAACTAGGAGTGAATGTCAGAGCAAATCAATTTTCCATTCCAATTGATTGGGAAACAGATTGGGTTTTGACGGAGTCGATAAATCCATCCACATGTGACGTGGATGATGGTTTAGATGGATCGGTATTTGCATGAGTAGCATTTGGGATTAACTCATACAAAGTACTAGATTGGGAATAAACCAAATCTAAGTATTGAGCCCGAGCAATGGTCTCTTCCTCGGTGACTACACCACCCATGGCGACATCACGAGCAATCGAGGGTAACAATGATTTAGTGAACCATTCTGCCAATAATTGGTCAGGAATGACTGCTTTGATAAACCTTCATCATTGTCTCCACTCATGAATATGATTGGAGATATGCATGGAGTTTGTCTAACGAAGGGAGGTCAAGAGTTCGGTACCCATCTCATATCGAATGGGTAGTTGAAAGTGCACGAGAAAGGACATGGAAAGGGAGTTAAAATATTGGAAAGAACCATGTGAAAGTTCGATATACCACTTGGCTGCTGAGCCCGTAAGTGTTCATTGAAAAAGACGTAAATAGATAGAGTTGTCCATTAAGGAGTTCGATGAACACCATAAATGGAAAGTCATCACATGGTTATTTGGGTCTTCTCCAGGTTTACCATCCAATTTTGGAATATCAGAAGGTAGTTTAGCAGGAATCATTGGCCAGAAAGAATAATGATGTATAGGATCATTGGTCAACCAAGACAAGTTTGGGAGATCCAGAGTAGAAAGGAATGATAGCTGTCGGTTAACTTGAGGGTGATACTGGTGTGGAATAGGGACACCAGTATAACTGTAAACTGGGTTAGGTGGGTAATTGTAACCAGTAGGTCCTCCTGCATACGGTTGTTGCTAACCAGAGTAAACAAGATTCGAGGAGGGTTGAGAAAAATGTGTGAGCGAAGGATAACCTAATGGGTTTTGAGGATTATAATTTGGTTGATGGGATTGTCCATAAAGTGGATAGACATTTTTTCCATAAGGAGGATAAGGTTGTTGCTATCCTTGAGGATGTTTCCCCCCAGGGAATAATGGATTTTCTGGAAAAGGAGTGTGCCAAGGATTGGGTGTTGTATATGTATTCTATCTAGAAGGTTGATGATGGGCTCCAGTTTGAGGCTACCCCCCAGCATGAGGTTTCCCTCCAAACAGAGGTTGCCCCCCAAATGGAGGTTTCCCTCCAAAAGGAGGTTTCCCCCCAAACAGAGGTTTCCCTCTGAAAGGAGGTTGCCCCCCAACATGAGGTTAAGTCCCTGGAATTTGGAAACCAGATGTAAACTACTGACTGATTCTTCTTAATGGATTAGAGCCACCAAGACCAGTCCCTCTGATTTTTCGTATAGGTATAGAACTTTTGGGTATAACTTGGGTAGTGTTGACAAAAAAAGAATTCAATGCTCTGTACCTAAGGGGAAGTGACGAAGAAGGCCTAGAAGAAAGTGGTGTACCAATGGGAGCTTGACTAACCACCACATTACCAGTAGGAATAGTAACAACGTGAGGGACCATCATAGAATGGTCCATCTGGAGAGAAATAGTGGAACTCGGACCAACAGACTACATGTTTGGATCAACAAACGGTGTGGTTGAAATGACGATCGTACTAGTAAAATGATCTAAAGGTACGGTATAGGTAATAGATGTTTCGGGTATTTGGGATATGATAGGTATATCAACACCTATTCCTAATCCATAAAGGTGTCTCACCGTGCGAGGTGGGATTTGAACTATATCAGCAGTCCAAAGGGGGTTTCTGACTCGAGGACTCAAATGAGACCCAGTCAGAATTTCAGAAGGATCAATGACAACAAGTTCTTCATCTGAATTCATCTGGCGAAAACACCTTTCATATCTCGCAGGAATGCAGAAAGCCTCCATAGGATCTGTAACAATTCAAAAATTTTCTAAAGAGGTAGAAACTTCCTCCTGTGAGGTTGTAACGTCATGGACCTCTCTCTGTTGAGGAGAGCCCTCCATAGAATGAGGGGGTAAAGGGGTATATTCTTCCATATTTTTTGGGGGAAGGCCCTGTACCCTACGCGAACAGCGTGGAGGGTCAATGGTCAATGTTGGTGGAAGCAAAAATTTGACGGAAAAAATCTATGGCCAACTAATGACAAAGAAACAACATACAGTAATCAAATCTAGGAATCAAACCAAGCAAAAAAACCTTCTCTCAATGACCATACTAGTTGGTGATGAAATCCAACGTCGCTTGATAAAGTCAAGAAGGGGCTAGGATATGGTGGAACAGTTACGATGGTGACCTGCTTAACGGACTTACGCCTTGGTGTAAGCTTCCATGTAGTAATTGTGGATTTACCCTCCAAGAAGCCTGAGTGAGTTTGACCAACGTCTTTTCCAGGTACAGTGAGACTTCCCTTCACTATCACCTTGTGTAAGTACCTAAAGATTATGGCTACTAAGGACACCAACTCGCAGTCAGCCCCTAGGCGGGTACAGTCGACAGTTCGGTCTGAACGTATGAGTAGGATAACATGTTTGAAATCCTTCGAGAGAACTGAGGACAAGTGGACCGGTAGAATTCCATAGGACCCCGAATGGATTCGGAGTTCACAAAGCACCGAGACCAAATGAAACCAACTGAACCTCAAGAAGAACCCTCAATGTATGATCTGACCACTACAAACAGTTGAACCATGGAGGGATAATCTTCGTAACTCTCCCAAATGCAACCTCCCGCGTAACCCCTGTGTGAGAGGGGGATCCTAGAAAGCCTATATGACAATTGGATTTTTCTGTCCCTATCGCAAGATGCTAATGTTTTTTTTGAATACTTTGGAGAGTTGTACTCACAACCTAATCCAAAGTGCTAATACTTGTCTAATGTTGGTGGAAGATCCTAAAAAAAAAATGTTCTAGATAAATTTTAATTAGTGTTAATTTTGCAGCTGTTCTTTACGCAAAAGGTGTATGACAATGAAATTGATGGTATTATGAATCAATTCCCAAAAATATGCATAAGAAATGATAACCAGTTCTTTCTTTCAATGAATGCTTATTTAAGGGAAAAAGAAATATGTTCTTTTCTCTATCAAACACTAAGATGTAGAATCCATTTTTTTTCTCACTCAAATCCAATGCAATACTAAAATCTCATAGAATTCCTTTCTAATATCCAAAAACAATCAGAAACCGTATCTTTTTGATTTATGTGTGAACGATAATCAATCTGATATAAAACTTCCTGTGTCATCTAGATTGCAAAGTCAACAAGGTTCAAACAATGAGAATCAAGTTACACACACAAAAAAAACACACTCTCGTTGTGATAAAACAAGAAAGACAAATATGACAAAAATTTACAAAAAAGAAAACCAAAAACTCAAAAAGATTGAAAATGGCTTGGATAAGACGACCTCAAAGATCAAATGGAAAGGTGCATAGACCTTTGAATATCCTCAAAAAGGCTTCTACTCAGTCAAATAAATGAGAAGAAAACAACAAGTTAACTCTAAATTAGCAAAGACAAAGAGTGACTTCAGGGCAAGGAAAGAAAATGTCAAATTTTCAAACAAAAGATGATCAATTCTTAGAAAACAGGGCATTGAAGGCCAAGAACAGATGTACTGAGGTTGTAAAACTCCTGAGAAAGTGCCCGAATCAAGAAATGAATTTAGAGAGTGAAAACCTGGAAGATTTCTCACAGAAAAGGGGCAATGCTTTGGTGTAAAGGGCACCAGAGCGTTCCAACACTCTGTGTAAGGCCAACAGGGAGAGCCAACGCTCTGATAGCAAGGGTAGGGGAGCTCTAGGATCTCAAAACTCAGAAAAAATGCCCATAAAGTCAAAGTTTCAAGCAAAATCAATCAATCAAAGTGAATGTGATGTCAGAAAGAGGCAATCAATCAGATCTAAGAATTAGAGACACAGTGTGGAGAAGTTCAAAGAATAAGCAAAGACCAAGACAAGGCCTAGGAAAGGAATAAAAAATCAAAGTTCCTCCCCAGTGGAGTCACTAATTTCTATTACAAGAGAATCCCCCTGCAGACAAGTGGATTTCATCTTGGATGCTAGAACCCTAACTCTAAGACAAAAAGTGCTAGAACCTCAGATTCGAATCCAACCACTTTCAGAGATTGAGGGAATTCTTCCTTGATTTCCCTCAACAGGCCAAAATTTACCCCAAAAAGGGGCAACTCTCCCTCTAAATGGGGTACAAAGCATTCCAATGCTCCCCCAGAAGAGGGTACAGAGTGCCAACACTCCCTAACAGAGCATAGGGGAGCACTCCCTTCCAAAATTGACTTTTTAGTGGTTTTTTCAATGGCAAAAGACTTGTACTTTTTTTCAAATGATTTCTCCTTCTCAAAACTAGTCTTTGAGGTGTCTTTCAAGCGTTCTTGACAACAATATGATATTTGCGACACTTGTGGGTGAAATGTGACACTTACGACATTTGGTAATGACAACACTAGGAAATCATCTTAGTGAGTAATTTTGATGTGTAACAGATTCAGAAAGTGCTATTATGGAAACTGACATTCCTTTATCATAAAGCTAAACTATCAAAGAAGAAGAGGGAAGAAAGGCAAGTACCTTTTTACTGACATTTTTCCTTTCTTGCTCTAGGATGATCTTGATCTCCAAGTTTAGTTGAAGGTCCTGTGGTACAATGAGGAACAACAACAATACTTCCTGATCTACTATGATTATATTTATAATAAATATATGAAAGAAACAAGTTCATATACACAAACTTTAAAGGAAACATGCCAAGCATGAATTTATATTAATGAGAACAAAGTGTTGCTTACAACCATGATTGTAGTGCATCAGCTTCACTAAGCTCCCTTTGTCCAGACCCTTTCTCAAATAATCCACGCACAGAATGATGATGCTTCAGTGATATCTCCCTTATGAGATCATAAGTCAGATGCTTTACAATGCCTCTCCCTTTCACCATGAGAAGGCTTCCTTATATAGGCTTGGAGAGGCCTAACCACTTGAGAGATATTTGGGATAAGTTGAGAGAATTTTTCCCCTTTAGTTGAGGATATTACCTAAGATCAAGGCTTTAACTCAGATTTGAATCCAACCACTTTTATAGATTGAGGGGATTCTTCCCTGATTTCCCTCAATAGACCAAAATTTACCCAAAAAAGGGGATATATAACATAACATAACCGATCACCACCTCACCCCCTCCATGAACAAGGGAAGGAGGCCCTTCTAGTTTATAATTCTAGTAATTTTCAAGAAAGCTAAACCATAAATTATATCCATCCATAGTTGAATGATGTGGTTCAATTCAATTCCTTTATATGAGAAGATAGATCTAGGAGGATGCATATATGAACAAGAGAGGTTGCAGAGAAACAAGTCCCTACCAAGAACGTAGAGGAGCTTGTTGTTTGTTACTTATCTTGATACTAATTATGTAGCAGTACTCTTTTAACTTCATGACAAATTTTTCCTTTATTGATATAAAGTTTAGTATTTCAGGTTTAAGTGTGTCGTATTCTACTCAACATCTATCGTATTATTCTCAACACAGTATGAATCTGTTGAGTGTCAATCTATTACTTGGAAGAACTTTAATCATAATTGTTAAAGATATAAAGTATTTCATTTAATATGTTAAATCCAATCATCCAATCACTGGAACTACACTGAAATTTGTTTCATCCAATAGAGTCATCAAACATAAGCAATATTGATTCTAGATGTATACTTATCTCAAACTTGTTGTACATTCAATCAATTTGTTTCATCTTGAAGAGTCATCAAACATAAGTAATATTGTTTCTAGACGTGTCTCGAACTCGCTCTACATTCAATCAATTAGAATTGCAAGCAACATATGCAGTGTGTTGCCTCATCAATTTCTTATGCAACAACTTCCATAAGTGTTCCTTCAAATCCCCACAAAATAAACATATACTATTAATGTCTTGGAAGAGTTCAAACCCATTAGTCAGATTAATATTACAACAATAATATATATAAATGAAAAAGACAATTTCTAAAACTGTTGTTGAATAACATAGTTGCAACGAGGAAGTGACATTCATATTCCTTGGAAGCTTGAGCATGAATATTTACGCATGATGGCCTTACCAAATTTATTAGAACACAATGGTGGATATTTTGAGTTTGGGAAATCTTCATTTGAAGTTCTCATTGCTTATGCACATTGGTAGCCATGACAAGAGAATGCAAGGTGAGCTTAAAGATATTAGACAACAAGTTGTTCGATGTTGTTACCAAATCAACTGTGTAATCAATAGTGTAATCTTCTCACCTAAGATCTGCTACTCATGCTTATGCTGGAAGATCCAAATCAACTGCTTCAGAGATAGGATCAAGATCGTAACTAGCATAATCCCTATTGTTGGCCCTTGACCAAGTTTTGAGGAAACATTGGTCGTGTTTGACCACTTTTGAGACTTTGACAGGCTGGTCAAAGATGGAGCACCTAGGCATAGTAGAGATCACGGGATCTTGCTTTTTTTGCAGGCTTGTGGACCCAACAAAGGGTTTTAGGGTTTATGTAATGAGTTATAGGATGTAGGCCCATGGGTTTACCCATGATTAATCCTTTTTGTAAATGTATAAGTAAGTATCTAAGCGATGTAAGAAGTACTACTATGAGTTGTTGGCTATGTTCATACTAGGTTAATGTTGGCTTAGTGCAAGAGATTGTAAGTTGCTTAGTGCAATAGACTATGTAAGGCTTTGTACTGATACAGAGTTGGCTCTATGATTAGACCTAGTTTAGGGGAAGGTGGATCTAGTGCGCTGTGCGCAGATCACTTGTCCAGTGTGAATCTTAGCTTTGTTTCTTTGTGCACAGGAGTAGATGAATGTAAGAAGATTGAATACTAATAAAGAAGAAGAAGAAATTGGTGGACGTAGCCCCACACTGGGGTGGACCACGTATATCCTGTGTCTTGATGTGCTTTGTGCGATGTTGTTTATGCGTTTATCTTCTTAGTGTTTTTGTTATAATGCATGATGAATGGATCTGATGTTGTTTCTTAGTGCTTAAATATGATTGAATGCTAGGTATGAGCTAATGCTATGTGATAAGTGATTAGAAGTCATTGATCTTTATTGTTACTGCACTGATCTATAATAAGGGTTTTATCTATGATGTGAATGAGATTCAAGAACTAATGCATATTGTTGTTTAAGTGCTCTATTAAGTATTGTAATCACAGATCCATGTCCCAGATTGGTTGTAGACACCTGAGTCTTGCAACCCCCCCTGCCTTTGCCTCGAGTGAGACTTCATCTGCTTCGCAGGTGTTGTCAAAAGGGATGATAGTTAGCATTTTGTTGGTGCGCTGTTTAAGCGTTGAACCCTGGGTCTGACTCTGTGCCAACAAATGGTTTTGTTTCCAAGACTTGAAACTGTGATTGCTGGGAACTGAAGAAAAGAGAAATCTCTGTGCGTAGATATGTTGTTGTAGTGCGCAATATTCTACTTGACTTGTGAAGCTCTGTGCTAAGAAAGAAACCAGATTTGAAGAAAAGAGGTAATATATTAAAGCTTTGTGCTTTGGTAAATGTAAGATAAGTGGAAATTTTTGCTTCAAAAGTATGAATCTAGGTAGGTTTGATAGGTTTTGTCCTAGTCTAAAAGCTAGAGCACCATTAGAAGAAAGAGTTGATCTAAATAAATTTGATAGAAATAGAGAAAAGTATGTTATTCCTATTCATAGAAAGAATTGTTGGACTAATAAGTGGATGCAGGAACCTACAAAGAATTTTTGTAGATTACAGGTCCAACACTGTGATCCTAGTGTGCAGTACAAGAGATCCCGGGCATCGTTTAAAAGAAAAAGAGGATTAACACGGTGTTATAATTGCATAAGATTTGGACATCTTGCTAAGGAATGCCCTGGTATAGGTCCAATTTGTCCTTGTTGTAAAGCTATTGGTCATAAGGTTGAGGATTGCCCAAGAATGATTGCTAAAGTTGAAAAGATGAACATGAGACAAGAAAACTTTGCATAAAGTCAAGAGGCTAAGAGCATGTTGGGAAATCATAAAGAGAAAGAATCAGAGAAAGCTTAGAATATGTTAGTACAATTAAAAGAAGTAATGGAGGATCAAAGAGACATCAGTTTACCAGAGATCCTGAAAGAAGAACAACGAATAGTTACCAGAATAGAAGACTTTGACATAGATTGTGTATTTGATGAAGAAACACATGTGAATATTATGCTAGAAAGCACTTGGGAAATTTTGGGAAAGCATGCTATGATAACTTCATTGGGAAGGATCAAATTTTTTAAAGGAAAAATGATAACCATATGTGGAAGAGTTACTAATATACCTATGGTTGCTCATGAAACATCGACTGAAGAAGAATTTGAAGTCATTAAATTTGTTGAGAACAACGCCCCTTTTCCACTTTTATTAGGAAATACTTGGAATGAGAATGATCAAATCAAAAGGAAAGCATAGGAGGAAGTTATAGAAAAGAAAAAACAAGAACTAAGGGACTTCATATCCAGAAAAATAGAGCGACTAATAGAAGAACAAGAGGATAAGTCGAAGCAACAGAGGACCGAGTAATTAGCTGTCAATGTTGAAAGAACACAGGAAGGCTTAAACAACCTGTCCTTTCAAGAAAGAAGTATAACCACCCAGGAAATAGTAAGAGAAGGGACATTAACCGTAGAATCTGTAAGAGTGAATCAACAGTGGAAATTTCTTTCACCAGGAGAGAATAAGAATGGGAAGAGAATTCTAGAAATTATTAGAGAAGCTCAGATCAATGGAAGGAAGGCTAGGAAGCTCAATAGAAAGAAAGCTAAGCTACATGAAGCTACAAAAAATAGAAGGAAGACTTCATAGGAGGAAGATCTACAGAACTTGAACCTCGTTGGAATAACAAAACCACGCAAAATGGGACTTCGCCATGGTGAAGCTATATGACCATTGGAGGTGCCCAGACCATTAGAATAACGCTCCAAAATGACTAGAAACACAATTATTAATGGAAAGACTGTCGTTGGACCATTGGGACTGCTCCATAATGGATGGATGCAATCAAAGAAGTGGTAACTAAATCAATTCTCTCTGTGTCAGGCTTGGTACAGGAGGAACCAGAGTCAACGAAGATGCTAGTAGGGAAGCTCGTTGAAGCCATTCAACAACTTCATGCATGAATAACAGAGTTAGAGCTCCAAGCAGTACCTAGCACTCTGCAAGAAGTGCACGACCAAAGGGAGGAAGCTACCAAGAACATAGTAGAAAGAATCATGGCACTTGCCTCAGAGTGTAAGCAACTGAGTGATCGAAGTGCACATACCTATGAGCACCTTGTAGAATATCCAACACTGAGGAAACTGGGAGCACAGCTCTAGGAGGCGCAGAAGTAGGCATCCACCATGCAAGAACGAATGAAGCTACTTACTGCAGTCAAGAGAATGAAAATATCACAAGAACAACACGTATTCCAACAATAGAGTAGTGTCATCCATAGCAAAGTCATGGAGGTTACACACATATTACAGCCGGTGCAGGACGAAGCCTGCACGATTTTTGAAGAGATTGAAGGACAAGGCTCACAGCTAGACCAAGTGGTTGCGATAGTGGAACAACGCCTGGAAGGGCCTGCAAAAGAGCAAGTGATTTAGGAGTTCGCCAAGAAGGAGGCTCAGCCGAAGCAACAAGTTAAGGAAGCTCAAGGTAAGCTTGAGGTATTTGAAGTAGCATTGCCTATATTTGAGTGACTCGGGACGAGTCACATGTGAGTGTTGGGGGCCTATTGGACCTTGACCAAGTTTTGAGGAAACATTGGTAGTGTTTGACCACTTTTGGGACTTCGATAGGATGGTCAAATATGGAGTGCACAGGCGGAGAAAAGATCATGAGATCTCACTTGTTTTGTGGGCTTGTGGACCTAGCAAAGGGTTTTAGGGTTTATGTAACAGATTATGGGATGTCGACCCATGGGTTTACCCATGATTAGGCCTTTTTGTAAATGTATAAATAAGTAGCTAAGTGATGTAAGAAATACTACTATGAGTTGTTGGCTATGTGCATAATAGGTTAATGATGGCTTAGTGCAAGATATTGTGGAAACCAAGTTTTGAGGAAACATTGGTCGTGTTTGACCACTTTTGGGACTTCAACAGGCTGATTGAAGATGGAGCGCACATGTGGAGCAGAGATCATGGGATATCGCTTGTTTTGTGAGCTTGTGGACCCAACAAAGGGTTTTAGGGTTTATGTAATGTGTTATGGGATGTCGACCCATGGTTTTAGCCATGATTAGGCCTTTTTGCAAATGTATAAATAAGTAGATAAGAGATGTAAGAAGTAATACTATGAATTGTTGGCTATGTGCATAATAGGTTAATGTTGGATTAGTGCAAGAGATTGTAAGTTGCTCAGTGCAACAAACTGTGTAAGGATTTGTGCTGATAAGGAGTTGGCTCTGTGCCTTGACCTGGTTTAGGGGAAGGTGGATCTAGTGCATTGTGTGCAGATCACCTGTCCAATGTGAGGCTTGGATCTGTGGCTTTTTCCATGAGAGCAGATGAATGTAAGAATATTGAAGACTAATAAAGAAGACGAATAAGTTGGTGGACGTAGCCCCACACTAGGGTGAACCACGTATATCCTGTGTCTTGATGTGCTTTGTGCGATGTTGTTTATGTGTTTATCTTCTTAGTGATGTTGTTATAATGTATGATGAATGGATCTGATTTTGTTTCTTAGTGCTTAAAGATGATTGAATTCTAGGTCTGAGCTAATGCTATGTGCTAAGTGATTAGAAGTGCTTGATCTTTATTGTTACTGCGCTGATCTGTAATAAGGGTTTTATCTGCGATGTTAATGAGATTCAAGAACCAATGCATATTGTTTTTTAAGTGCTATGTTAAGTATTGTAATCATAGATATGTGTCCCAGATTGGTTGTAGACACCTGAGTCCTGCAACCCCCCCAGCCTCTACCTTAGATGAGACTTCATCTGCTTCACAGGTGTTGCTGAAAAGGCCGGTATTTAGGGTTTTGTTGGTGCATTTTTGAAGCGTTGAACCCTATTTTTGCCCCTATGCCAACACCTATCATGATTACTAACAACATAAACTGGTTCTTTTTCTTGATCAACTGGCATTGGATCAACTTATGGTAGTGCAACTTGCATGGATACCTTCTCAAAATAGGTGAATCATAAGTAAGATCGTGCCTCGCAGATGCGTAGTCCAGATGAAGCAAAGACTAGATGAATATGAAAAATGAATGTGAAAGTTAGGACATAAGAGAGTGATTTGTTATTGGTTTGAGTGTTAGAACAAAAATGGTTGTAGCTACTTATTCTACTTATGAAACCATTTTTAGGAATTTCATGGTTTCATCCCAACGTGCTAAATGTTGTTATTGTTCAAGAATCGACAACATTTTGAGAACATTATTTCAATATTTCTATTACCTATTAATCATGCTCGTGGTGCATGCTAATGAGAAATTCCATGGGGACAAATGATGTTGGTGTCAACAAGGTCAGTGGACTTCAAAACATTGCCTACTATGTCCAAAAATAATAGTGGAATTGTGATAGAGGATGGAAAGACAAAGTATTGAAGACTAGTGTTTCCGAGCTTCTTCATGTGATGGAGTATTCATATTTCTATGGATGTATATGCGATTATTTGTTGCATTTCAATTGTCATCAATGGATTATCGGTTAGGATATTTTAAGTCTGAAGAGCCCAATGAGTAAGTGTTGTCATTTTTTTAGAGCAATGGTTGAATAATAAATTGCAGGCTTAAAAACAAATAAAGAAGTACACAATTTTTCCCTGGGAGGAGGAGCCCATAAGCCAAATGGAGAAAAAGACAATTTTCCGGATATGCAAAGATATATGTGATCTATGTTATGTTTTATAGACAAGCGATTCATCTTAATATTATCAAGTAAACAGGAGAAAAGTGGGAATTGATGTCTTTTGTTAGACACGATGGCTTGGTAAATGCACAAGGTTCTAGGGGATCGTTAGAGAAGAGATTGATATTCCTAGCATCAAAGTTGGAGAAAAATATAGATAATAATAATATAATATAATCAAAGTTCACGTCAAGCCCTAGTTTTTTGACGCGATTGATCAAATAACCATCCACATATCATGCATGCATAGACTCTAGAAATCATGTTCCACCTGTTAAATAATCAATATCTCTCATACAATGACTGTCTCACCGGGGAAAGAGATCGCTGCTTTTCCTACCTAAACTGGAGCCTGATTTTGCTTACTAGTGATATTCAATCAACTGCATGTAATACAACTTGAATGGGTAAAGCCAAGACCGATAAATCATAAGCGAAAGGGAAAGGATAGGGTGTGACCTGCAAGCTATTCTACAATGGTCTTGTCCTGAATTCTTAGCTAGCATACTAGAGGTAGGTAATAACTTAATAGACAACATGATAAACTCATTTATCACTGTAGATTTGTCTTATGTGCTTTGAGTGAGGGTTTCTAGTGCTTGTTTGACTTGAATCTAGAAACTCCAACTGAATCCAGAAGAGAATACAAACCACAACAAAATATAGGGCCTACCAACTCCAGAATCAAGTGTTTTGAATGCAGAGGATTTGGACATAAAGCCGACAAGTTCCCTAAGAGAAGGAATGAGATCAAGGGAGCAGTAAACCATTTGGATCCAGAAGGCACCGTGGGGGATGCAATGAGAGGAAACATATATGCATAAAAAAGGTATATGTGACTCATGCGGGTTATTATCTATATAAATCTATAGTACAGACGAAGTTATATATAGATATATAGTTTTTTCAGGCCCAAGAAGTTATCTATTGGTTAGTCTCCTAGGATTAGCTACTTCTTCCTCATTTCATCTGCTTGCTTTGTACTGAATGAACACTAACTATGTCCATGATGGCTTTGCTTCCCTTCAATAGCAAGAAAATAGTGTCAGCGATGATGCAGTGCTAGAGTTGCATTTTTAAAAATATGATTTAACCTTTAAACAAGCTCGAGAAAAGATGACGGGGCTTGGCCATGCGAAGCGATGAGAGAAAATGATGGGTCCTTTCCATGCCAAGTGATCATGCTATTTGTGAGTTGTAAACGCGAATGCAGATTTAAAAAAAAATATAGGCTTAATTAGAATGTGCGATTTTAATTATGTAGTAGTTGATTTCACCAAGAATATAGAGTACTTTGGGATATTAGTAGACTTGATCATTTATCTAACACCTGCATTAAACGAAGGTATTGAAAAATTTGTTAAAAGTGTTATAGATAGTTTTTCTGATTATGCAATCCATTTGTCGTTGATCTTTTATGTTGTATAAATCAATGTTTCGGGGATTATTTTGGTGACAATGTATCTCTCAGCTATGAAGCCACTTGATCAATGTGAATCTAGAATATGCAACAAAGCAATGACTACCCTAGAACCTAATGCAACTTCTTTCCTGGAAGGTGCTGAAAGTGATCATAGATCTCCATTGCCTACAAATACTAGCAGAGAGACATCGAACAACCAAGCTATATAAGGTACTTCAAAGATTTTCATTATTTGTGAGTGAGTTTTGTTCAATATAGAAAAATTGGACATACAAAGGGCCTTACCTTTGTGGAAATCCACCTTTTGGTTGCAAACGATACTACCTCGTTGTAGAGAATGCACCTTGCATATATGATGGTAAGTTCATTGTTAAAATATATTTCAGTCTTAACTAACTAATTTATGCGATTTAACATTAACTATTTTATGAAAAATTGCATTAAATATCAGGGAAAAATGTAGGGAAAATTGCAGAGAATACAACCTGAATATTTTCCCGGTTGCAGAGAATATGACCTAATAGAAGAGAATATGACCTTGGTTGCAATGAATACAAGGTAATTGAAGAGAATACGACCTTGGCTGCAATGAATACAAGGTAACAATGAATACACGATAAGAAGAGCATGGTGAAAGAATAAAGATGTTTTCATCTTGGGTGTGCAACACATGGGAATCATGCCAGAAGCCAGACACATGCAACATGATACAAGGTGGCAGGTCAAGGGAATTCATATAAACATTGGAGAAATCTTTAAGATTGAAAAACGGTTGCCGCTAAGTAATGCTAGGCTTAGTTCTAGCATTAATTGACTTTGGAAACATTACTTGTCAAATATGCACTTGGAAGTGGTTTTAAGTTAAGATATGGTCATAGTGTGCCTCAGGAAGAGGCCAAATAAGGCATCAAATTTCAAACTTAGGCCTAAAAACCAAATGCAACTTGTAAATTTAGATGAAAATCTTAAAACTTTGGTTAAATAACTTCGTTTTCATGAGAATCTAATGCAACAATGAAAAATTGATTATTATTAGTCCCTCCAGCATGAAGGGAAGGGACTAATAATAATAGAACGCTATGATCATGGTTGATCACCATTATATACTACATAGTCGATTATCGCCAAATCAATTCTCTTTTGTAATATTAAACATGCTATTCTCAACCGAAGAACTTATCCCTTCATTAAAAGTGAAAAATAAGTCTTAGTGATGGGATGTATGTGAAGGTAGTTCACCATGGGCTTACTATAAAGAATTGAATTTTTTTAAGTAGCCTAGTTCAACAAAGGTTGAGGGTGAGAAATTAGGAGTCAATGTAAAATGAGAGGCTCTGAGTGGCATCTTAAAGCAACGACTAGCTGCTATGGGCTATGACTGGCACTGAAACCTGGGATCGACTGGATCGCGAAGAAGGACCCTGGCTCCGTGCGCAAGTGTCGTCCTGGACCAATATCTGGCTCCGCTCCAGCAGCGTCATCCTTGATCAGGACCAAACCACCCGCCCCCAGATATCCAGTTCTATATCGAAATGGAAACCCTACAGCATAGATAGGGACAGAGGCAGATCCAAATCCAGCTATTGGTCCAGAGCCAGCTTACCTTAAACCAGTTCGTCAATCCAATCTTATAAGTGACCGATGCAGTTAACTCAAGGTAAGAGCAAGAATAATTGCAAGGGGTAAGAGCAATCAGAATCCCAAGGTTAGTCTCCGCGACAATATGACTGGTCTGTCCACCCAAGCAAGTCCTCTCTCCCTCCCTTTCAATCTCAAAATTAAGGTCTGTGAGCCAGTACGATTGGTAAAAGGTCCAGCTAGCTAAGACCTTTCAGGATCTTACTTAAGGATTATTTAATTCTAGATTATATTAAAGAAATAAATAGAAAGATAACTAGGCCTGAGCATAGCGATTTGAGGGGTTCATTACCAAATATGCACACTAGGTTGAGGGTGAGAAATTAGGAGTGTAGGATTCCATGCTTTTTTAGAGGATTAAAGGTTGAGGGTGAGAAATTAGGAGTGCAAGATTCCATGCTTTCTTTTATAGACTTTGATTAATAATCAAGTCCTTATAAAAATCATTTCATGAACACACATCACAACATGATTGCAAGAGGGGGTTCAAAGTAGAAATATAACCCAAGGATAAATTTATTTACCTCTAAGAGAATACCTGGGAATTGTGTGGCAAGGACCTCGTTGATTAGATTTCTAGTCTATTTTTCTCATGATTTGTTTGAAACTTCATTATAAAATCTAAGAAACTAATTTAAATTAACATATATTTAAGAGGAGAGGTTCTTAAATACAAAGTACTTGAGAGGTGATTTTTTCGGTTGTTTACATCTTCAACATTTGTAATGGAAGCACTACCTGTTCAATGATTGTAGAAATGATCATTTGATATCCTCTAGGTAGGATGAATGTCTCTCCTTTTTTATTTGCAAATGTACAACTCAAGGTGTTTATTCATTGCAATGAAAACATGTGTCAGAGTGAGAACCTAGATGAGTGGTGGATCCATTTCGAATGGGCCTTGTTGTATTGATGCATGAAAATGTGCTTGTTATGGAAAGTTCAAGCCAACTAGAATTTCTCACACATTTCATGACCCCATATCTTCATTAGGGAGATACGGGTCCCACTTATATATTTCTATAGATTGGTGATGAGGTAGTGATTCATGATGTCTATTTGGGTATGGACTTCAATTAGAGCCCTAGTTGTACTATTTTAACTAGTTTTTGTCCTAACCATTGATATTCCAGTACTTCAACTTGTTCCAGTTGTTATTGAAGTAATTATTGAAACAAATCCATGTTGCTAGTGACAATGTGTTTCGATTGTCAAGTAATGAATTTGGTTACCATGTGATTGGATTGAGAATATTTTCATGTGAAACAAAAATTTCTTTCTTGTCCTTCTCAAGGCCCCTCCTTGTTTCCTCGGTCCCTCAAATAGATTTACATTTAGTTCCATTACCCCTTTACTCAAATCTTGAGAATATTTCAGGACCAACGTAGGAAAGAAATTGGTGTCCTTTCCCTAACCCTAAAGGATGTTAGCAGATAAAAAAAAATCCAATAGCATAAACTTTATGATCAAACTAAATACATGGATGGAATGGTTTGCATCTATATCCCTCTTGACCTTTCTATTGAGTATTCAAGGATCAATGGACCATGAAAAGTAGTTACTACTTTCGATGTAAAACAATTAATGTATTATATTAAGTATATATTTTTATAACACAATGAAAATGACATATATTTAACTTCACATAATTTTTAGGGAATTTAATAGTTGAACACTAATTGGAATTAATATGTTTTTTCTTTTTGTGTATCCTTCTATTTGGTTTCATATTCCATTCCCATAGCTTATTGCCCTTTGAACTGTCACATGAAAAGTACAGGGCATCAATATTTTAACCTTATATTTAATATTGTATTTTAGTCCATATACAAATTTGTTAATCCACAATATCTTTGTGTTTAGATGTAGAGCATACCTCAACAATTCCATAAATCCAACATCATATTCAGGTATTGAATTTCAATTCTATCTTAATGCATTGAATTCATTTGGATGTCTTTCAATAAAATCCTTGAGAGGTGGTGTTCTCTAAAATCCTCCTTAAATAACTCCCATGATATTTTAGACACATCCATCCCTAACTTTGGCAATAAGTTATTTCACCAAAGAAATGAAATTCTCTTTAGCTGGAAAATACCCATACACACTTTGAGATTAGAGGTGTAATCCCTTGGTGAAAAACACATTTCCATGTTTTTCAACTAGGATTAAACTGCCTTCACATCAATAGAGCCCCAAAATTATGGAAACTCTACATTTTCCAGCTATTTATAAACATGGTTACTTATAGGCTTTTGTGATCCTTCTGCATGTACCGAAACACCTTTCTCTTTCCTTTCTAATATATTCATCAATGCATCTGACATTTTTTGGAACAAACACATCATGGTTATCACTTCTTCAAAAGGCACATGTCCTTGTTTTTGGACATGTTTCTCTTCTCTCAATGAGAATGAAGAGGGTAGGCTACAATGGAATATGTGCACCTAGACCTCTATCTCTACATCTCCTTCCTCTTCTATCCATGCTTGCCTCACATGAGAAAACAATTCAAATTTAATTAATTTTAATTTTAAATATCAAAACAATTAATAAAAGTTAATAAAAAACTAAATAAATAAGTCCAATACCATGATGTATTGAACTTAGCTCTAATACTATATATAACGCACTTCAATAGTACAATATTACTAAATGCATAAATTGTGTCAATATAATTACATAAGATTGCAAA
>JASDQU010101701.1:123045-133236 GCA_032191745.1 Picea mariana
TATTTAAAATGCATACAGAAAATCAACAAATAGATCTGTTCTTAAATTGTTCAATCAATAAGATCACAGTTCAAAGAAAATCATTTAGAACAAAACTGAGTAAGTTATTTATTTAAAATGCATACAGAAAATCATTCCAATTTATTTGGGACTATCTCTGAAATCAAAGTATTTCGATCTTCTTGACGAGTGAAATCAAAGTATTTCCATCTAAAATAAACAACTATCATTTAGAACAAAACTGAGTAAGTTATTTATTTAAAATGCATACAGAAAATCATTCCAATTTATTTGGGACTATCTCTGAAATCAAAGTATTTCCATCTTCTTAACGAGTGAAATCAAAGTATTTCCATCTGCTTGGTAGGGATTTTGTTTAAGAATATATGAACCATGCAATATTAACAAATTGTTCCGCAACCCTGCTTGTTTAAGAATATATGAACCAGGCAATATTAACAAAGAAGAATACATGAACCATACAATATTAACAAAGAAACAACGAGTCAATTCAAATGTTTCTCAACCTCTAATCATAGAATTTAAAATAATTGCAAGTGTTGATATAGTCTGCTTAAATCATTCACTTTCTATTTCCAATCCATAAATAATTCAAATTAATTTCAACTTGAGAAGAGTTATTTCTGAATTATAAACACTTACAATTATAACACTCATACTAATCACAATATTATTGTAAGTAATCTGAACGAGTTCACCAATTTGGTGTCAAATCCTCATAGAACACTTCTTGTCCTTTTGATATTTGAGTTGTGAGCATGATTTTCACTTGTGTTTACCTTATCATCTTACTAACTCCAATGGCTACTTTCCTTCAGACCCCATGCTACAATGGGGTGGTATGAAATGTAACAATATAGAAAATGAGAGAATAATGAAGCTTCTATACTGAGAGAAAGTCCCCACCTCTTGAACACTTTTCAATAGATAAAACTCTTCAATAATCACCAATAGAAAGTTAAGTATTATAATAACCATCCAACATTAGGGTGAAAAAGCATATGAACCCTCTAGTTCAAGCCTCCATTTTATAGGCTTTGTGGCCCAAGCCAATTGTCCATCTCATGCATAAATGTAATTTTAAAATTTTCTCATTATCTATTATTCACCCACTCATGTGTCACTCACTTGAACAATTGCACAAGCAATTCCATATTTAAAAATACAAAATAGTGTTTAATCCTCATCCAACTACCACATTTCTTATTTTTACTCCAAGATGTCCTCTTGATCTCCTCCTCTTTTACTATTTGAGTGGATACACATGTAGTCACTAATTTAGTTGTTTATTAACTCTTTTTAATATCTCCCAATCTACTCTAATTTTCCAACACTTCTATTTGAATTTGAATTCCTTGTTACTCTTTCTTCTCCTTGATTCATGGTTGGACTAGTAATTAATTTCTAGTTGATTAATTGTTTTCTATTTCATACACATTTTAGAATGGTTTTTTTACCAGTGGAAAAAAATCTTTTTATATTCACTCAAAAAAAAGAAGGAATATACATGTTCCATCAGTACCTTAGACCTTGTGTGTCTCTTACCACCCATTTTAGACAGTCCCATACCCGCTATGTAGCTCCTTATGAGCTTATATGCTGTACAAAAAAGCCCTCCCCTTAATGGGGCACTAAAAACTTTTATAACCTCTTTATTTTACGGTAATACCCTGACATGTCATTATGTAACATATATATGTTCATAACATGAGAAAATATATAAAATCAACCATAAAATCAACTGGAGCCTTCAAAAGAGAAACTCTGTAGCCTTCTTTTCTACTCCATCAAAGAATTCGTAGAAACAAAAGGTTCCCAGTTGTAGCTCCAGAGCCTCCTTGGATAGTTCATTCGATTCAGTATTCAATTCTCTCAGAATATGTTGGAAGGAGAGCCAAATGAATGAATAAAAAGAGAGATTGTTGTCTCTCATAATAACATAGAGCCTAATGTTTTGTATAGATATTTTGTTTCTTTCCCAATAAATACCCAGTTTGGAATCTCCAAAGACTTGTAGCTTCTGAAGGTCCTTTTCTTTTGCATCTTCTAGTAGCATCCAAAGGGAAATAAGTTCTGATATGTTGTTTGTTCCAGGCCCAGGGGAATAATGAATATGAATATAGTGGTTGTGATTGATGTGTAGGACTACTCCTACACCACATATGGGTCGGTTTCCTTGATTTTCCCCATTGAAATATCCACACAAAGTATCATAATCAATGGAAGGAGGGATGGGATTCCTTGGGTTCTTAGCATGAGGATATTTCTTTAAATTTGTCTCCTGTGAGAGTGTAAGTGCATAAATGACCTCCGGGTTGATTGATTTGTCTTTAAACACCGCTTGATTCCTTTTCCACCATATGTTAGAGATCATCATACTTGGGAGACTTATATACAAATTTACCTCCCTGTCTTGTACCCAGGATTTAAAGCATTCTTCCAATGATGTATTGTTCCAATAAAACTGTTCCTGCAACTTTTTTGACCATGTTCGATACTTGACCTGCAAATGAGAAAGTGATAAAAATATGATCAATTGGTTCAGAATTGGATTTGCATAGAGGAAATCGACTCAAACCTACCCAACCTCTCTTTAAGAGGTTTTTCCATGTCAACAACTTGTTGTTGAGGGAAATCCAGATAATTACTTTGCATTTTTTTTTTTGGGGGCGGGGGGGATTTAAACTTATAGAGTGGTTTCCACCACCACTTTCTAATTCCTTGGTGTTGTTCTTCTTGCCAAGATTTGTAGCCCAACTTGACTATGTAGGATCCATCTTTTGGGTTTAGGGTACTCGAGCATTCTTTTCTAAATATGATGAAATGTACTCGAGCTATGAACTCATCGCATACCAGGGCGTAAAATATCTTGTACCTATTCTCCCACATAATTATGAAATAAACATGCATGGGTAAATACAAAAACATGCCAACTTAGTTTCATTCCCACAAAAACGTTCCTTGCGAAGATCACGTCCAATAGGTATGATGCCATGTCAAAGGCTGACATTTCTCCATCCTTTGGTGTCTGGGCTTGCAAGATGTTAGTGATTCAATTTTTGGAAATGATGGCTCCCTAGTTAAAGCTACTCCTGGAAATCGCCATAGTATATACTAGGGGCATCCATGCTTCTAAAAACTTGGAGCAATATTTTTCTCCATATAATCGACAGATCAAAGCCATTAGATAAATATAGGATTGTCTGAGGTTTACCATGTTGTACCAATCGTTTCTCCTATTTGTGAATTTGTTCTCTTCTTTCCACCATGAGGCCATTAACCTGCTAGTGTCATGGAACTCATAAAATTTGATCGCAAACTCTGTATTTATCCTTTTCTCCGGGTCTCTGAGTTTGTAGTATTTTTGGACCTCTGTTGGAAGAAAAACCCCAACAAATTCACCATTTTCATTATTTATTATACATTTCATCACATATATGTGGTCAATTATCCATCCCAGGGTCTCTATGCAGGGAAAAAATGGGGTTCATCATGCCACCATATGTAGGCATGATCGTTGGATGTTTGGGAATACCTGGTCATCCAACATCCCGACGTTCGTGTCACTGTGTGGTATAAAATTCAGGTGATCTTCCTAGTTGATCCTGTTAAACATATATCCCTAATGCAGGAGCACCACCTTAGATCCAGTACTTACCTCCGTGTCACTGAACGTCAGAGGCTGGGAAAAATCCTTTCTGGTAGATGTGCGAATAACTGGTTCCTCCTTTGAGGAAAAATAAAGCTCTCTTGCAGGTCCTGGTGTAGACCCCTCATCGATCTCTGTTTCCTTCCTTTTGGGCATTCTTGGTGGGCACCTAGTCATTGGATTTCTTGGAGACATTTTTCTTGTAGAAAAGAAAAGAATGTTATAGGGAGCAACAAGCCAACCTTGACAAGAGTCATCGACACCATCTCAAGTGAAGAAATGATAAAAACAATGATTGCCTTCTTGCTTGCAAGAAATTAACTTGGTATTATTGGTAATCAAAATTAGAGAGTTGACTGTAATCTCCTCAATGCTTTCTCTTTCTTATTCATCTGCTTCGGGGAATAAGTGATTTGCGAATGAAACAACATGTTTGGATATATCCTTGTAAATTTAAACAAAACGTATACTTACCTTGTTGCATCAAATCTTCAATTCCAGAGTGCAAATGCGATATGTACAATATATTACAGAATCTTCATCATGCCTAGGATTAAATTCAATGTAGGCTGGCAGCGCAGGAGCGAGTTACTTTGTAGTTCATCGATGAATTCAAATTTCGACTGTTGGCCAGCGCGCAATGTTGTGGTGTTGGTTGTGCTAAAGTTTGTCTATCAAAACACCGAAATATATATTACCTCAGTTAGGGGCATCCCATCGAATTAACAAAACCTTTTTCGTATTTACTAGCATAATAGGTATTGGGAGATATGGTGCATCACAAATAAACTAGGTTCATCGGTATCGGTGGGTGAAAGTTTGAACTAAGACGAGGATCTCAGTATTCTAGCAATCAACCAATAGTGAATGACACATCGGTGTCGGCGGGTTGACTTTGACATTTTTGCATTGGTGTATCTAGGAGAAAGTTTTGATGCCGACCAAGACCCTCGTACAGTGTTGATGTGGAAATAATATCATGAAAGTACAGATATGACCCGAGGAAAAATACTAAGTCATACAAACTACTTACACAACCAAGATACGTGGATGTTGATTTTGACTTCTACGTGAGTAACGCCTTTTCTTCGGTATCAATGATTTTATTTAGAAACACAACCTTGACTACAAAATCCTATCTTGCTGATGACGATGATGTATCAACAATCGATGATCGACGATTTGTTGATGGTTACTGTTTTACAGTTTTGTTCTTTCGAATTTCACCAACTCTGAAAAATGTATCGACGATCATGGATCAAAAGTTCGTTATGGCCTATGTTAGTGGTTGGCCTTTCATATTTATCTGACGTCGACTGTGTATAAGTGATTATCATTGGTATGTGATCATTTTACTGCTCGAATTACATCGATACCGATAATAGGCGATGGCTCAAAATTTTGGTTGTGTATACTTATTTAAAATTCCAAGTTTCTTTAGAGAAAATTTCAATTTGTTCAATAACTCCAAACCAAGCCAAATATGATCGATGAAAAAACATAATCAACATGTAACCCAATTGATTCCTACACAACTGACTAAACTCAAAAAGACAAAGTAGTACCCAAAAAGAAAAAAATTCTCAAAACTTTTAGGGTGTGTTGAGTGCTAAAAAAATGACGATTCTTTGGGTGAACACAAAATATATACTCCTTCCCTCGTGCTTAGTTTGTGCAAATTGGTTGAGAAACCCTCTGGATTTATTCTATTCATTTTCAATAGAACCTTTTATATCAATTGTACATAAGTTCCTGGGTTCACAAATCTGGATCTACCTATGGGGTTTATTCTTTTCCACCCTCTTTCCTTTTAACCTCAATCCATGTCCTTTCTAGACAAGATCCGGGTAGAGCATCCATTGGCATGAGGCCTTTTAGCTATCATTCTTTTTATTATGGTGTTTCTACACTGCCAGTGAGCATCCATAGCCCCGACAGAGTCACCCCGATATCATAGACCTTGATCCGCTGCCAGCGAGCGTCCATATACCCTGTGTTGTTATATGCATACCCTCTCATACTTTACACTCTTTTTATATAGATAATTTTCTTCTCGCATAAATGCCAAGAGTGAGTCGGAGAGGAGGATATATTTTTTTTGATAGGTGAAAGTATTAAGGTGGGGCCTTTCTGACTTTTTCCATAGGTACATGTGACTCTTTTCATCTATCCACATTTCCATTTAGCATTACTAGGCCACTAAGCAGATATTTCATTGCTTCCACATGTAGTATGCTAACAAAGATACATATGATTTGAGAAATTTTGTATTTTCCCAATGTCTCTTATTTTGCATGTGAGTGCAGGTCAGGAGTAGAGTCTGTTTTCATGTATTTATTAAAATCAACCATTTTTTTACAGAACACAACTTAATTAACAAGAGAAAAAGAAAAGAAAATAAAAATAGTTTGTAGTCGGTCTTCCCTAAAACCACACACTCATTTTGATCAAAATGTATGCTAAAAAAAATAAAAGAAACTCAAACAAAACATCAAAATACACTTTTTTTTATGAAGAGAAGTATTATTTTAAGGCCCGACCGTTCACCGGGAGGGTGTCAGATTCACCCCTCAGATTTTTCAATCGGTATGTTCTTGCCCCGATCTTCTCTACCACCTGAAAAGTTCCGAGCAATAGATTTTGGAACTTTGAGTGTTTTCCTTTGGACTCGTTTTCTTTATCCCACTTTAAGACTAGGTCCCCTACTTTGAAATTTTTCTCTCTGGACTTATGTTTGTCGAACCATATTTTAACTACTTGCTGATGAGCAGTAAACTTAACTTTAGTCTTTTCCCTTTCTTCATCCAACATGAGAAGGGTACCAATCGTTTGTTGTAGTGCAGATGAGGGTTGACCTATTAATGCCTGGGTAATCTATAAAGATGGAAGGTACAATCTATTTGGAAGAATGACTTCTTTCCCATATACCAGAAAATACAGAGAGTTTCCTATGGCTTCTGTAGGTGTTAATCTATAGTCCCACATGGAATTATGAAGTAAATTATGCCAATTTCTCTGATTTTAAAAAAAAATCTTTTTTAAAATTCACACTAGGTTTTTATTAGTTTACTTTGCTACCCCATTCCCTTGCGAATAATAGTTTGTAGAATATCTTATTATGATCCCCTTATCAAGGGAAAATTCCTCCAAGTGCGTGGAATAAAAATATGCAACATTGTAAAAAACGAGGACAAAGAGCATCCCAAACCTTTTTATTAGTTGTTGTTCTAAAAATTGGATCACTACCTTTTCATTAATGTGCGCGAGAGGGATAGCCTCTGTCCACCTTGTGAAATAATCTGTTGCACTCAAGATGTACTTATGTTGTTTTGAAGAATTGGGAGTAATTTCTCCTGTGACATCTATTCCCCATTGCTTGAAAGGTCTAGATATGGTCACCGACTGGAGTGGAATGGATTCTCTCTTTTCCCTACTGATGATGACTTGAAAAGATTTACATTTCCTAGCATATGCATGAACGTCCCTGAACAAATTAGGCTAATAATAACCAGCCCTTAATATTTTTTGAGCCATGGTTTCTCTACAAAATGTCCACCTTCTGGGTCGTCATGGAGTTCGTTGAGTACCTTTTTTGCATCATCATGTTCAAGACATCTAAGGATTAATCCATCATAGTTTACATGGAAAAGCAAAAAAATTATGAGGTGATATTGAGCGGATTTTAACCCGAGGGCTCTCCTTTCTCTAGGGTTTAGGTTTTCCGGACAACTTCTATGATGCAGGAGATAAGACAAGCTTCCATAATAGGAATCTTTCTCAGGAGGTACTTATAAGGCTTCACCTCACCATAATTACAACTTGTTTTCCCAACTAGGGTCTTCTGCGTTAATCAGATCTTGGGCTTCAACGACCAATTTACACAATCCTTGTCCTTTGACTATTTTGGCAGGTTTTATTTCTAGATCAAATTCTTAGATGACTGCCATCTAATTTCCCCTTCTTTATCCCATCTCTTGTTGAGTGAACAATTATCAGACCGTTGGATGAGGTACTATGACTTTAGTGTGATTCTTTAGGATGTAGGATATGAAATGTTTAACTACTTTATATACTATGTAAGAATGTTTGTTTATAGCAGGGTAATTCAATTCAACTCCTTGGAGGTTGTTTCTCATAAAGGATACTGGTGCTTCATTTTTTTCATCATCCTTTTGAGTAAGTACTGCAACCAAATATTGGTCATAAGCAAAGGTATAAAGGAAAAAATATTTACTGAAATCAGGGCTTCTTAACACTAGTGCTTGGGAGATGGAAGTTTTGATATTATTGAAGGAACCTTTCTTCTCTTCATCCCATTTAAAATATGCATCTTGGAAAATCATTCTTTTTAAAGGCTTAACAATTTCGACGAAATCAAGAGTGAATTTTCTTACAAAATTGATTTTTGCAAAGAACGATTGCATGGCCTTTTTATTGTGAGGAAATGGGAGTTGAGCTATCACTTTTATCCATTCAGGGTCGATGTTGATTCCTTCCTGAGATATTATATGACCTAATAATTTTCCTTCCTCTACACCAAAGATGGTTTTCTTAGGGTTCAAAGATATTCCATACTTCCTACACCTCCCAAAGATTTGAGTCAAATGTTGAATGTGATCTTCCTTATTTTTTGAGTATATTGTTACGTCATCTAAATATAATACCACACACTTGTTAATCAATCCCCTAATATCTACGTCCATGGACCTCTAGAAGGTTTCCCCTGCATTAATCAGCCCGAAAGACATGTGTTTATAAGTAAAGGTGTTGGTTGTGGAGCTCGATTATCTTTGTGATTTAGAGGTCTTTTTTTTCAGTTGTGTTTATACCCCATGAAGAATTTACACCCTAGAAGAATGTACATGCCTCCATGTGGGGGGGTGAAGAGGCTGGTTACCCCCTCTACGGGCCCCCGGTGCCGAAGCCCCTGAAGGAAAAATTGCCTTGTAAATTTATATTGTAATTTCATTGTAAATCTAGACCATTCATGATAAGGTCGCATATTTGACACTAGAAGTGATAGGAATTTTTTTCTAGAAGGAAACACTCTTTTATGAGGGAAATGTATTGTGGTTATGCATCATTGCGATTATTGTATTATGAGATATGAGACTATGAGATAAAGAGGAGGAAGTTACAACAGGTTTGTTGTAGGTTGTATCCCTCCATTTATTGGATAATAATAAAGGAAGGACTTGACAATTTCTCTGGTGGGCATAGCCCACTGGGTGAACTACATATATCTATGTCTCTATTGTATTGTGTATATTCTTTGTTTTATTTCCTCATTTGTTTTATTTTATTGCTCCGTGATCCTATTTTTCTAACAACTAGTAACAAAGAGAAAGGTAACTCGCAGGAAAAGAGGGTTCCTAGTTCGAGTGGGAGCAATGGTGGAAGATGGAAAGTTTAGGGTCAATAAATTTAACAGCCAAAACTACCAGTTATGGAAGATGTAGATGGAAGAGTATATATATCATAAGGATCTATTCCTACCATTGGGTGGAATAGAAAAGAAGACGATGACCATGAAGGATGAAGAATGGGAGGTTATTAACATAAAGGCACTAGGAACAATATGGCTGAGCCTAGTAGCATCGATGGATTTCAATATTTCGAAAGAAAAGATGACAAAGGAGTTAATGGATGCATTGGATAAACTGTATGAAAAACCCTCGACACCCAATAAGGTATTTCAAATGAAGATATTATTTAATATGAAGATGTCAGAAGGTGGGTCTATTGCAGATCATTTAAATGAATTTAATATGGTTAGTAATCAACTAAGTTCTGTAAAAGTGGACTTTGATGATGAGGTCATGGATCTTCTAATATTGTGATCATTGCCATAAATATGAAATGAATTGGTCATGGTTGTAAGTAACTCTGTCTCTGGTTCAAACACTTTAAAATTTTATGATGCTTTTGGTGTTATCCTTAGTGAGGAAATGCGACGAAAAAGCATAGGTGAGACATCAGGTAATGCGTTAAACATGGAGAACAAAGGAAGAAAAAAGGGCTCAAGGAACCATGAGAAATATAGGAAGGGCAGATCCAAATCCATATTTGGAAAGATAGAGTGGTAGAATTGTGGGAAGAAAGGACATCTGAACAAATATTTCCGAGCTCCAAAGAAACAAATAGATGGACAACAGGAGAAAAATCAGGAAGCAAATGTAATAGGTGATGTGCTACAAGATGCTTTGATTCTTTCTATAGATAATATTTAAGAGTCTTGGGTAGTAGATTCAGGGGCTTCATTTCATGCCACACCCCATAGGAAACATTTTCTAGATTATGTTCAAGGTTATTTTGGACAGGTTCATTTGGGTGATGATGCACCATGAAAAAATGTTGGAATGGGAAAGGTAAAAATAAAGCAAAGTAATGGGAACCTATGGTTGGTTAAAGAGGTAAGAGATGTTCCAGATCTAAGTAAAAATCTAATTTCAACAGCGTAGTTGGAAAGTGAAGGTTGTATATCCATATTTACAGATAAGATGTGGAAGTTCACTAAAGGA
>JASDQU010101701.1:133286-144549 GCA_032191745.1 Picea mariana
TAGCTTCTTCCATAGCGTCCTCCAAAAATGACCTATAAATTTGGTATCCCTATCCGAGACTATGCTTCTTGGTAATCCATGAAGTCTGACAATCTCTTTGAAAAACAAGTTTGTGATGTGCGTCGCATCGCTGGTCTTCTGACACGGAATAAAATGTGCCATATTAGTAAACCTGTCCACCACCACAAAGATGGAATCAACCCCTCTCTGTGTCCTCGGCAAACCCAATACAAAATCCATGCTTATTGCTTCCCATGGCCTCTCGGGTATAGGCAATGGCTGATAAAAACCCGCGTTCTGCTTTCTGCCTTTCGAATGTTGACAAATCCTGCATCTGTCAACAAATATTTTAACATCTGCTTGCATCCCTGGCCAAAAATATGATTCGCTCAGTTTTGTGAATGTCTTATCGTGACCAAAGTGTCCGGCTAATCCACCGCTATATTTCTCCTTTAGCAGGTTCTCCCTCATGGAGCAATTCAGAATGCATAATTGGTTGCCTCTGAACAACAATCCCTCCTGGATCATGAAATCTATCCATGGGCTTCGATCCCTGAGAACGGGATTCTCAGCTGCTTCATATGCTTCTGAAAAATCTGCGTCTCCTGCGTACATGTCCTTCAGATTCTCAAAACCCAATGTCTTGACTCAGAACTCCTGCAACAGTAAACATTTCCTGCTCAAAGCATCAGCCACTTTGTTAGCAGTTCCTGAAATGTGTTTTATCACAAATGTGAAATTCTGCATATACTCTACCCATTTTGCATGCTTCTGGTTCAACTTATCTTGTTGACTCACAAACTGCAATGCATGATTGTCACTGTACAATACAAATTCTTTTGGGATCAAATAATGCCTCCACTTCTTTAATGCATGTATGATGGCATAAAACTCTTTATCATACATGGAGTATTTTAGCTTTGCTTCATCCAGCTTCTCGCTGAAATATGCAACTGGCTTGTCCTCCTGACTTAAGACCACTCCTATAGCATATCTGCTAGCAACACATTTCACCTGAAATGTCTTTTAAAAATCAGGCAACACCAGAATTGGTTGTTCTGTGATCTTCCGCTTCAACAGATTGAATCTTTTCTCAGCCTCTGTTGTCCAATGAAAAGACTTGTGTCGCTTCTTCACTGTGTCCATCATCGCTGCGCTAATTCCACTGAAGTTCCTAATGAATTTTCTGTAGAAACTAGCCAGTCTATGGAAACTCCTCACCTCGAAAACATTTCTCGGTGATGGCTAGTTTTTGATCACTTCCACTTTTTCTGGATCCATCTTTAACTCATTCCCTGAGATAAAAAAACCCAAATAAATGAGCTTTGTCTGCATAAATGAAGACTTCTTCATATTGATCAACAGCTTCTCTTGCTATAGTTTCCTCATCACAATGGCCAAATGTTTCAAATGTTCAGCCTTCGTCTTACTGTAGATCAATATATCATCCAGATATACGACTACAAACTTTCCGATGAATTCCTTTAGGACTTCATTCATCAGCCTCATGAATGTGCTCGGCGCGTTTGTCAAGCCAAACGACATGACCATCCATTCGTACAAACCTTCGTTTGTCTTGAATGTTGTCTTCCATTCATCACCTTCCCTCATGCGAATCTGGTGATATCCGCTCTTCAGATCAATCTTTGAAAAGTAATTTACCCCACTCAGGCAATCATCAGATCATCCATTCTTGGCAGTGGAAATCTGTACCTGATGGTGATTTTATTAATCGCTTTGGAATCAGTGCACATTCTCCAACCTCCATCTTTCTTCGAACTAAGCACTGTTGGAACAACACATGGACTCAGGATTTCCCTAACCAGTCCCTTATCCAACAGCTCCTGCACTTTCCCTTTGATTTCCTCATTTTCCTGTGGCGTCAATCTGTATGCAGCCTTATTCGGTAAACTGGCTCCGGGTATGAGATCGATGTGATGACTCACACTCCTCATCGGTGGCAACGAACGAGGTAGTTCATCCACGATGATATCAGCGAACTCTCCCAGCAGTTTCTGAATCTCATCCGGTAAGTCATCCACTCTTGTGCTAGTCAGGACAATTCTCAGTTTCCTGACCACAAAGAATTGTGGATCTTCCTTCTTCTCCATCTCTGTGAGAAGTTCTTTCCCACTCATGAGAAGTATGGTACTGCTTACTTCCGTCTTCACCTCCTCATCCTTTTTCGGAAGCAATCTGTGTGTCCTCCCATCCTTCTCCAAAGTATATGTGTTCATTCTCCCGTCATGAACCACATTTTGGTCATATTTCCATGGTCTACCTAGCAATACATGACAGACATCCATGGGAATGACATCACATAGGACCTTATCCTTCTATTCACCCATTTTGAAATCAACTAAACATTGTTTAGTGACACTCACCTGATGTCTGTTCTGCAGCCATGAAACCTTGTATGGACTCGGGTGATCAGTCGTCTCCATCTCTAGCTTCTCTACCATCTCGGTCGAAACAATATTATCGGTGCTTCCGCTGTCCACAATGACCTTGCATTTCCAACCCTTGGTTTTGCATGTAGTCCTGAACAGTCGGCTTCTCTGAGCTGTGTCCTCCACCTCTTTATCAGGCGTTAAGAGAACCTTATGCACCGTCAGCGACCTTCCTGCTTCGGTGTCTTCATTCTCAAAATCACGCCTCCACGCCTCAGCGATGTGAGCTTCTCCTCTATCTGTTTTCCTGTCTGGACAATCAACGGATTTATGTCCATCCTTTCCACATGTAAAACATGTGATGATTCCTCCTCTGCCTCTTCCCCTACCTTTGGTATGAGGAAAAGTGTTCGCGTCAGCATATCCGCCACCCTGCTCTGTATGCTGTCTTCTCGGCTCAGCATATTGCTGTCCTCGCTGTGAGGTTCCACCTCTCTCACTATTACCCTGAGGCTTCTTCCATTCCTCCTTGAGCTTCTGAAATTTCTCTTGGGCAACTGCCTTGCCTATGGGTTGACTTCTGCCTCGCCCTCGCTGACCTTGCTTACAACTCAGCTTCTCCTCGGCTTTCAGAGCCATCTAGTAAGCATCCTCAACCGTTCTAATAGTTGCCATGCTTAATTCATCCTGAATGTCGTATCTCAGACCATTCAGGTATCTGGATACCTTCTCATCATCGCTCTCTCGATGACCTGCTCTGATGTTGAGCTTGTAAAACTCTTCGGTGTACTCCTTCATTGTCATCAACTTCTGTCTCAGGTTCTGCATTCTCCTGAACAATGTGATCTGGTAATCTCTGGGGATGAATTTTTCCTTCATCTTAGCAATCATTCAATCCCATCTTTTAATCTTTTGTTTTCCTTTGGAACGTCTGTCTGCCTAAAGCTTGTCCCACCATAATGTTGCATGTCCCTTAAATTTTGTGACATCATGCCTTACCTTTTTATCCTCTTTGATATCTTCATAGTCGAAGTAGGTATCAAGAGCTCTGATCCAGTCTAGCAACTCTTCTGCATCCAGACTTCCTTTGTAAGCCGGAATATCCATTTTGGTCTTGGAACTCATCCTGGCGATAGCTTTTATCAATTGCGCAGTTGATGCATCCTCTGTTGTGACCTCTTCTTGTGGTACAGCTTCAGCTTCACCTTCGGAGTCACTTAGATCTCTAGTATTGGCTGTGCGTCTTTGCGCTGCTTCCATATCTTCCATTCTGGCATGAAGATTTCATATTTCCCTTTCCATCTCTACATTCTGTCCTTGGCTACTTCTTTCTCTAGACATTTCTCTTTCCCCCTCTGGATTGGGTGATTGTCTACCTCTTCTCGGCGGCATGGTGAAAATTTCTTCTCTCTGCTACCGAAAACAAAGAGAACTCTTCTCCCGCTCTGATACCACTTGATGCTTACGCGCCAACCCGGGCACATCTACTCCCACCATGACCTTCTTCTTCTCAGGCCCAAAGAGCTACAATGCCCTTCAGATCCCGTATCGAAACCTTTTTTCACCCATAGGATACTCTATTGATCTCCCGGCAGTCTTCTCAGGAAATCGAGTTTCGCGTTATCGTGAAACTTCTGAGCACGATTCTCGTGCTACCCAAAACCTCGAAACCCGATGGGTCAGAACGTCAACGCTCTCTGTTCCTATCGAGAAATCAGAACATACGATGTCATGTTTCACTGCCTCCTTAAATCTCTGAACCCCAAACTCCGATGCGCACATGCAATATCCTCTTGCCACGTCGCCTCCTCTCTCTCTCTTCTCTATCAGGAATCGCGTGATCGTGATTTCACAGTTTGTGATCTCTTTGCACTGGGAAATCTCGAATGTCGAATCCCAATTCTCCGGATTGCGAACACGTGTCCAGCTCAAGATCCACGGTCCTAATCTCTTCGGTAAATCGCAAATCACGATTTCATTTTTCAAAAGTCCCACTACCACGGAACCTCCGATATCCCGATGGTTGAAGTTCTGATGACTCTTGGGTTCCTCCTGCGCCTAAGGCTAAACCCCTCACAACTTCACCAAGATCCGACGGTCGGCGAGTTTTCGCGAATCTTCCCTGCGAATCCTGGTCGTCGATTCCTCCTCCTTGAGGAATTCTTCCGCTCTAGAGCTCCTTCCTGTTCGAACCTTCTCCTGGGTCCGTCTCCACAGTATCACAAAGGAACTATCCCTCCCGAGCTTGTCAACTTTGACTCCTTCAGAGACTTTGCACACACTTCTCATGCTTAACCTTCAACAACGCTCAAAGTGTTGAATCTTCCAGACTCTGTACACTTCTGGAAACAGCAGTCTCTGCCTTCTTCTGCTTAGATTAGCCATTGAGACTTCAAGTTCAGCCTGCACTTCTCCTGCATGACTCTACCAACCCAAACCAACTTCTGGGTGAATGAGAATAAAGGTTTAACTGTCGAGCCTCATCAACGCACTCTATGCGGATGAATTCAACTGCACTCTATGCAGGAATCTCCCGGCTCAAACCGAGAAACAATTGAAACTTATTCTCTCCCCTCTCAGACTTCAGTTAAACCCCTGAAACCTTAAGCACAGCATATTCAAAACAAATGCATGACCAGAAAACAAACCTTCATGAGTACATAAGCAAACATACACAGAGAAACAACACCAACCATGAAATTGAATCAAAGACTATCTTCTATTAATTCAAAAACATCTGTACATGGGTGTTCTTCACAAATTCTCTGCTTGCTCTCTCCTCTTGCTCTTGAATGAATGATTCTGAATTATTTTACCATGTACAAGTGAGGGTGTCTATATCCGTTTTCCCTCTCAGACTCTAAAACTGTCTAATCTAGACTTAAACATCTATCTACCTGCATTAAATCTAATAAATGCCCCCTATCTAATTCCGACAAGAGCGTAAGGCTCGAGGTCTGATACAATACAACATGCGCTCCTTCATAAATGTTTCCTTGAAGGATATGGCGCTTCATCTTTAATGAAAATTCAAAAAGTTATCTAGCTTATATGTCATGTGTTTAAAAACACATGCACTAGCTCCATACTTGCTGAGTTGGCGATGCTCCTACATCATTTTGGCTTTATTCTACTGCTTTCTTTAGGAGATCATTATCTTGTTGTAGCCTCCTAACTTCTCTTTCACTTTTTTCATTGAAAGTTCTCATTTGAGACAATTCTCCTTTAAGTTGCATAGCTTCTTGGTTTATGTGTAGCTTTAAGTTTTTCCACCTCATTCAAATGAGCCTTTTGGTTGAGGGAGGTTGTTTCATTGAATTTCGCTCTTAGTTCCTTGTCTTGGATTTGTAGTTGTCTTTCCATCTCCTCTTTGTGGATTTGATCTGTTTGTTGGGATTCATTTTTATACTCACTCTCCATGGCTTCTTTGATGGTTTCAAGGGTCATCTCCAACTTAGTGATCTTGGCTTTCGCAACATCTAGTGCCCATGCGACTTCATGGACTGACACGATGTTCACACTAGAAAAATCACTAAATGTTGAGAATGCTTGTATTTCATTATCCTTCAGTTTTGGTCCAACTTTCCATTTGATGATCCTTTCAAGAGCTTCCTGGCTTACATCATCTCTTTCTCTTTTTCTCTTCGATGTTGTTTTCTCATTTTCTCTTGTCTTTTGGTTGTAGTAGTAATTGCCCACAACGACTATTGCCCCTTCAAAAACTAGTCCTTCAGAAGTGAGTGATAAACAACCTGGGATGGCATCCAATGGGGTGCATTATGTTGGTTGTGGAGCCTGATTAATTTTCTGATTCAGAGGTCTTTGTTTTCAGTCGTGTTTATACCCCATGAATAATTTTACACCCCAGAAGAATGTACACTCCTCCACGTGGGTGAGTGCAAAGGGGGGTTACCCCCTCTACAGGTTTTGGGGGGTCCATCCCCCCGGATAGGGGGTTCGAGGGAAAGAGGGCCCCCGATGGGGGTTCGGAGGACATCGTTCCCCAATGGGGGTTCAGAGGTGAATCCCCCGAAGGAAAAATTTCCTTGTAAATGTATACTGTAATTTCATTGTAAATCTGAACCGTTCATTATAAGGTCGCATATCTGACAGTAGAAGTTATGTTAGGGGTTTTTTCCCTAGAAGGAAACCCTCTTTTATGAGGGAAATGTATTGCGGCTATGTATCATTGTGAATATTGTATTATGAGAGAGGATATTGTGAGAGAAAGAAGAGGAAGTTACAATGGGTGTGTTGCAGGTTGTATCCCTTCATATGTTGGATAATAATAAAGGAAGGACCTGGAAATTTCTCTGGTGGACGTAGCCCACACTAGGTGAACCATGTATATCTGTGTCTCTATTGTATTGTGTATATTCTGTGTTTTATTTCCGCATTTGTTTTATTTTATTTCTCTACGATATTGTTTTTCTAACAACTAGTATCAGAGCGAAAGGTAACTCACAGGAAAATAGGGTTCCTGGTTCGAGTGAGAGCAATGGCGGAAGATGGAAAGTTTAGGGTCGAGAAATTTAACGGACAAAACTACTAGTTATGGAAGATGCAGATGGAAGATTATTTATATCAGAAGGATCTATTCTTACCATTGGGTGGAATAACAAAGAAGTCGACGACCATGAAGGACGAATAATGGGAGGTTCTTGAAAAAAAGGCACTAGAAACGATACGACTGAGCCTGGTAGCGTCGATGGCTTTCGATATTTTGAAAAAAAAGACAACGAAGGAGATGATTGACACATTGGCTAAACTGTATGAAAAACCCTCTACGTCCAATAAGGTATTTATAATGAAGATATTATTTAATATGAAGATGCCAAAAGTGGGTCTGTTGCAGATCATTTAAATGAATTTAATACGGTTACTAATCAACTAAGTTTTGTAAAAGTGGACTTTGATGATGAGGTCAGGGCTCTTCTAATCTTGTTCTCATTGCCAGAAAGATGGAATGACTTGGTCATGGTTGTAAGTGACACTGTCTCTGGTTCAAACACTTTAAAATTTGATGATCTTGTTGGTGTTATCCTTAGTGAGGAAATGTGACGGAAAAACACAGGTGAGACATCAGGTAATGCGCTAAACATGGAGAACAAGGGAAGACAAAAGGATAGAGGAAAGGGTTCAAGAAACCGTGGGAATTATAGGAAGGGAATATCCAAATCCAGATTTGGAAAGATAAAGTGCTGGAATTGAGGGAAGAAAGGACATATGAAGAAAGACTGTAGAGCTCCAAATAAACAAAGAGATGGACAACATGAGAAAAATCAGGAAGCAAATGTAACAGGTGATGTGTTACAAGATTCTTTGATTCTTTCTATAGATAATATTTCTGAGTCTTGGGTAGTATATTCAGGGGATTCATTTCATACCACACCCCATAGGAAACATTTTCTAGATTATGTTCAAGGCGATTTTGGACAGGTTCATTTGGGTGATGATGCACCATGCAAAATTGTTGGAATGGGAANGAAACCAATGGTTGTTGAAAGAGGTAAGACATGTTCAAGATCTAAGGAAAAATATAATAGCAACAGGGAAGTTGGCAAGTGAAGGTTGTATATCCATATTTACAGATAAGATGAGGATGGTCACCAAAGGATCATTGGTGATAGCAAAAGGAGAGAAGGTAGGTACATTGTATTTATGTACTGGTAATACTGACTCTTCTGTCTCTTTAGATTCTACGTGAGTGGATACAACACTATGGCATCATAGGATTGGACACATGAGTGAGAAGCGAATGCAAATACTTCACAAAAGAAATTTGTTTCCAAATCTTAAACAAATTGATTTGGATTTCCGTGAGAATTGTGTTTATGGAAAATAGAAGAGAGTCAGATTTCTCAAAGTCAGAAAAGAAAATAATAGTGAAAGGTTAGAGCTTGTGCATACATATGTATGGGGACCAACTCAGGTATAATATCTTGGTGGCTCTTGTTATTATGTTACTTTTATTGATTATACAACTAGAAAAACTTGGGTTTATTACATTCGACAAAAATATAATGTTTTTGATACTTTTAAGAAATGGAAATATTTGGTTGAGAATGAGATAGGAAAAAGGTTGAAGTGTCTTAGATCAGACAATGGAGGTGAATATTGCAACAAGGGGTTTGATGATTACTGTTCATACCATGAGGTTAGTAGCGAGAAAACAGTTCCAAGAAAACCACAAGAAAATGGTGTGTCATAAAGGATGAACAAGACAATCATGGAGCGTGAAAGGAGTATGGTATTGCATGTTGGTTTTCCCTTACAGTTCTGGGAAGATGTTGTATATATTGTTTTTTACTTAATGAAAAGATTACCTTCAAGCTCTTTGAATGGTATAATTCCAGATGAGGCATGGACAGGTAAAACTATTTTTTTTTTAAGACTTTCGGTTGTGAATCATTCGTCCATATTGATAAAGAAAATAGAACAAAGTTTGAGGCAAAATCCAAGAAGTGTACCTTTATTGGATACGGTGTTAATGATTTTGGTTATCGCTTATGCGATTATGAAAATNTGGTGGCTCTCGTTATTATGTTACTTTTATTGATGATGCAACTAGAAAAACTTGGGTTTATTACATTCGACAAAAATCTAATGTTTTTTATACTTTTAAGAAATGGAAAGCTTTGGTTGAGAATGAGACATGAAAAAGGTTGAAGTGTCTCAAATCAGATAATAGAGGTGAATATTGCAACAAGGAGTTTGATGACTATTGTTCATACCATGGGATTCCTAGAGAGAAGACAGTTCCAGGAACACCACAAGAAAATGGTGTGTTAGAAAGGATGAACATGGCAATCATGGAGCGTGCAAGGAGTATGAGATTGCATGCTGGTTTACCCTTACAATTCTTGGCAGATGTTGTAGATACTACTATTTACGTAATAAACAAAGGACCTTTAAGATCTTTGGATGGTATAATTCCAAAGGAGGCATGGACATTTAAGAAGGTAAACTATTATTTTTTGAAGACTTTCGGTTGTGAATCATTTGTCCATATTGATAAAGAAAATAGAACAAAGCTTGAGGTAAAATCCAATAAGTGTACCTTTATTGGATACGGTGTTAATAATTTTGGTTATTGCTTATGGGATTATGAAAATAACAAAACAATTAGGAGTAGAGATGTCATATTCAATGAGAAGGTCATGTACAAAGATTAGTTGCAGGGAAAGAAATAGGAAATAGAAAAACTAGAATACCCAATGCTTGATGAGATCACTGGAAAATAAACTACAAAGGTACCAGAAAATCAAAATGTACAACAACAAGATCAACAGGTACCTCAAACTCCTGCAAGTGTTGTTAGAAGATCTATTAGGTTAAGTAGACCCCCTAAATGATACTCTCCTTCATTGTATTATTTATTGTTGACTGATTCTGGTGAACGATAATGTTATGAAGAGGAAATGCAGGAAGACACCAAAAAGAAGTGGGAGCAAGGAATGAAAGAGGAAATGGATTCCTTGGTACATAAACAAACTTGGGACTTGATCCAGTTTCCTACAAGAAAAATAACATTGCAGAATAAATGGGTTTACAAGTTGAAAGAAGAATATGGAGACAAAAAGTGGTACAAGTCTAGACTTGTTGTAAAGGGGTTTGCAAAAAAGAAAGGTATAGATNTCAATTAGGAACATTTTAAGTTTTGTGGCAGTAAAATATTTGCATCTTGAACAGTTAGATGTAAAAACAACTTTTCTCCATGGGAATTTGGAGGGAGAGATTTATATGTAGTAGCCACAGGGGTATGAGGTCAAAGGAAAGGATAATTTAGTGTGCAGGTTGAAGAAGAGATTGTATGGCCTAAAACAAGTTCCAAGGAAGTGGTATTTGAATTTTGACAGGTTTATGAGAGAACAAGGTTATAGTAGATGTCTTTCCGATCACTCTGTTTATTTTAAAAATATAGAAAATGGAAGCTATATTATCTTTCTATTGTATGTACATGACATGCTTGTTGCAGGGTCTAATATGTAGGATATAAATGTGCTCAAGAATAAATTAACTAATTCATTTGCGATGAAGGATTGGCTCTGTAAAGAAAATCTTTGGAATGAGAATAACAAGAGACATGGAAAATCGCAAATGGACATTATCTCAGGGTGAGTACATAGAGAAGGTGTTGGAGAGGTTTAGAATGCAGAATGAAAAACCAGTTAGTACACCTTTGGCCAACCCTTTCAAATTAACTAAGGAAATGTGTCCCGAGACACAGGACGAGATAAAATACATGTCCATGGTCCCTTATTCATCAACAGTTGGTAGATTGATGTATGAGATGGTTTGCACAAGACCAGATATTGCACATGCAGTGGGAGTTGTGAGCATGTATATGAACAATCTAGGTAAAGAACATTGGGAAGCAATAAATTGGATTCTTAGGTATTTGAGAGGTGATTCTACTCATGCATTATGTTTTGAAGGTTCAGACACTGTTCTACAGGGATATGTTGATTCAGATATGGTAGGTGATAAAGATAGTAGGAGGATCACCACATGGGATGTTTTTACTATAGGTGGAACAACAATAAGTTGGATTTCGAAACTGCAAAAGGTTGTTTCACTTTCAACAATAGAGGCATAGTACATTGCTGCAACAGAGGCTAGTAAAGAAATGATTTGGTTACAGAGGTTTATGGAGGAATTGGGAAAGAAGCAAGAGAATAGAAGGTTGTAATATGACAGTGAGAGTTCCATTCATCTTGCAAAGAACTCATAGATTCCATTCGAATACTAAACATATACAAATCAGGTACCATTTCATACGATCCGTCTTGGAAGATAGAAATTTGAAGTTGGAAAAGATACATAGTAGCCAAAATCTTGCATACATGTTAACTAAGGGAGTAACCAGAGAG
>JASDQU010101701.1:144599-164172 GCA_032191745.1 Picea mariana
AGGTTAGATCTTGTGCATACAGATGTATGGGGACCAACTCACGTACCATCTCTTGGTGGCTCTTGTTATTATGTTACTTTTATTGATGATGAAACTAGAAAAACTTGGGTTTATTGCATTCGACAAAAATCTAATGTTTTTGATACTTTTAAGAAATGGAAAGCTTCGGTTGAGAATGAGACATGAAAAAGGTTGAAGTGTCTCAAATCAAACAATGGAGGTGAATATTGCAACAAGGAGTTTGATGATTATTGTTCATACCATGGGATTCGTAGAGAGAAGACAGTTTCAGGAACACCACAAGAAAATGGTGTGTCAGAAAGGATGAACATGACAATCATGGAGCGTGCAGGGAGTATGAGATTGCATGCTGGTTTACCCTTACAATTCTTGGTAGATGTTGTAGATACTACTGTTTACGTAATAAACAAAGGACCTTCAAGCTCTTTGGATGGTATAATTCCAAAGGAGGCATGGACATGTAAGAAGGTAAACTATTATTTTTTGAAGACTTTCGGCTGTGAATCATTTGTCCATATTGATAAAAAAAATAGAACAAAGCTTGAGGTAAAATCCAATAAGTGTACCTTTATTGGATACGGTGTTAATGATTTTGGTTATTGCTTATGGGATTATGAAAATAACAAAACAATTAGGAGTAGAGATGTCATATTCAATGAGAAGGTCATGTACAAAGATTAGTTGCAGGGAAAGAAACAGGAAATAGAAAAACCAGAATACCCAATGCTTGATGAGATCAATGGAAAAGAAACTACAAAGGTACTAGAAAATCAAAATGTACAACAACAAGATCAACAGGTACCTCAAACTCCTGCAAGTGTTGTTAGAAGATCTATCAGGTTAAGTAGACCCCCTAAATGTTACTCTACTTCATTGTATTATTTATTGTTGACTGATTCTAGTGAACGATAATGTTATGAAGAGGAAATGCAGGAAGACACCAAAAAGAAGTGGGAGCAAGGCATGAAAGAGGAAATGGATTCCTTGGTACATTAAAAAACTTGGGACTTGGTTCAGTTTCCTACAAGAAAAATAACATTGCAGAATAAATGGGTTTACAAGTTGAAGGAAGAATATGGAGACAAAAAGTGGTACAAGTCTAGACTTGTTGTAAAGGGGTTTGCACAAAAGAAAGGTATAGATTTTGATGAAATATTTTCTCTTGTTGTTAAAATGAATTCAATTAGGAATATTTTAAGTTTTGTGGCAGTAAAATATTTGCATCTTGAACAGTTAGATGTAAAAACAACTTTTCTCCATGGGAATTTGGAGGGTGAGATTTATATGCAGTAGCCACAGGGGTATGAGGTCAAAGGAAAGGATAATTTAGCGTGCAGGTTGAAGAAGAGATTGTATGGCCTAAAACAAGTTCCAAGGAAGTGGTATTTGAATTTTGACAGGTTTATGAGAGAACAAGGTTATAGTAGATGTCTTTCCAATCACTCTGTTTATTTTAAAAATATAGAAAATAGAAGCTATATTATCTTTCTATTATATGTAGATGACATGCTTGTTGCAGGGTCTTATATGTAGGATATAAATGTGCTCAAGAATAAATTAACTAATTCATTTGCGATGAAGGATTGGCTCTGTAAATAAAATCTCTGGTATGAGAATATCAAGAGACATGAAAAATTGCAAATTGACATTGTCTCAGGGTGAGTACATAGAGAAGGTATTGGAGAGGTTTAGAATGCAGAATGAAAAACCAATTAGTACACCTTTGGCCAACCCTTTCAAATTCACTAAGAAAATGTGTCCCAAGACACATGATGAGATAAAATACATGTCCATGGTCCCTTATTCATCAGCAGTTGGTAGATTGATGTATGAGATGGTTTGCACAAGACCAGATATTGCACATGCAGTAGGAGTTGTGAGCGGGTATATGAACAATCTAGGTAAAGAACAATGGGAGGCAATAAATTGAATTCTTAGGTATTTGAGAGGTGATTCTACTCATGCATTATGTTTTGAAGGTTCAGACATTGTTCTACAGGGATATGTTGATTCAAATATGGTAGGTGATAAATATAGTAGGAGGATCACCACATGGTATGTTTTTACTATAGGCGGAACAACAATAAGTTGGATTTCCAAACTACAAAAGGTTGTTGCACTTTCAACAATAGAGGCATAGTACATTGCTGCAACAGAGGCTAGTAAAGAAATGATTTGGTTACAGAGGTTTATGGAGGAATTGGGAAAGAAGCAAGAGAATAGAAGGTTGTAATATGACAGTGAGAGTTCCATTCATCTTGCAAAGAAGTCACAACTTCCATTCGAATACTAAGCATATACAACTCAGGTACCATTTATTACGATCCGTCTTGGAAAATAGAAATTTGAAGTTGGAAAAGATACATAGTAGCCAAAATCTTGCATACATGTTAACTAAGGGAGTAACCAGAGAGAAACTTAGTTCCTGCTCAGTTTTAGTTGGTATTCAAGCATGAAGATGAAGATGAGAAATTTCCCAGGTCCAAGAAGGTTCATAGTCCAACCAATACAACAATGGTGGAGTTGTTGAGATCAGTCTCCAAGTGGAATATTGTTGGTTGCGGAGCCTGATTATCTTCGTGATTCAGAGGTATTTGTTTTCAATCGTGTTTATACCCCATGAATACTTTACACCCAGAATAATGTACACTCCTCCATGTGGGGGAGTGTAGAGGAGGGTTTAGGGGTGAAGCCCATGAAGGAAAATTTTTCTTGTAAATTTATATTGTAATTTCATTGTAAATCTAGACCGTTCATTATAAGGTTTCAGATATGATGGTAGAAGTGATGTTAGGGTTTTTTTCCCTAGAAGGAAACCCTCTTTTATGAGGGAAATGTATTGTGGTTATGAATCATTATGAATATTGTATATTGAGATATGAGACCGTGAGAGAAAGAAGAGAAAGTTACAATGGGCTTGTTGTAGGTTGTATCCCTTCATTTGTTGGATAATAATAAAGGAAGGACCTGGAAATTTCTCTGGTGGACATAGCCCACACTTGGTGAACCACATATATCCATGTCTCTATTGTATTGTGCATCTTCTATGTTTTATTTATACATTTGCTTTATTTTATTGCTCCGCAATCCTGTTTTTATATAAAAAGGTTCCCCACATGGTCCATAAGGTAGTTTTTAATCGATCATCTTCTGAAACTAGGACTTGGTTATACCTCTAGAAATTGTCTAGGAGGGAAAACATTTCAGATCTAGATATTGTCTGTAGGATATGTTCCATGGGTGGGAATAGATAATTATCCTTGTCCACTGCTCTATTAAGTTTTATGAAATCCACACACAAAAGGATCTCCCCAAACTTCTTTCTGATAGGCACCAAATTGGCTACCCAAGCAGAGTGTCTTACATGGAAAATAATCTTGGCATCTAATAATTTCTTCAACTCTTGATACATTAGTGGTTACAGATATGGGTGGTACTTCCTAAGCTCATGTTGGAAGGGATTTATCCCATATTTCAACAGAATCATATGTTGGATAATGCGAGTATCATAAATTTTCAATTCTTGGTATGACCAAGCAAAGACATCTTGATATTCTTTAAATAGTTTAAGATAAGCCTTCATGTATTATTTGGAAACTGTCTTTCCTAGGTTGACATTCTTGGGATTCTTATGGGTACCTAGGTTTATAGTTTCATATATAGGGCACGAGCTCCCTATTTTTGCATTCCTTATCCCTCCAACTCTTTCCCTTAGTTCAAAAAGGTTCTCTAGACTGGCCACTCCTTTCGGTATTGTGTGACACTTCGGTTTTTCATCAAAGTGATTGTTTTTGCTCCTCTTCTCATGGAGATTTGAATATGTGAGTAGTTCTTGGAAAATTTCATCGTCAATGGCCAAATCCTTGAAATTCTTCTGATTAGTCAGGAAATCTACAATCTATTCATCTCCTTCAAAAACTTTCCAATTGGAAATGTTGTTAGGCACCGATGGTTTGTAGAGTAGTTCAAATGTGAACCTTGATTCTTCATAGTCTTCTAAAGGAGATAATCTTGAGGCTATGGTAGCGAAAGAATCAAAAAGAGTGTTCTTTTCCCTGGAAATAACGGTAATATTGAAGGCCTCAAAATTGTCTATTAGCCTATGTACCTCTTGTTGGTAGTTTCTCAAGTGAGGTGAATTGCAATGAATGGTATTCTTTACTTGTCTAACGATAATTCCAGAGTCTCCAAAAACTTTCAATTCTTTGACGTTTAGTTCGATGGCCTTCTTTAGTCCGTGGACTAGAGCTTCATATTCAACAATGTTATTGATGCATTCAAATTATAATATGTAGGATAAGAATTTTTGTTTCCCCTGTGGATCAATGAGGATACATCCTGCTCCTGAACCTTATTGATATTTAGAACCATCAAAGTACAATTTCCAAATTTGTGGGGGAAAATTACTAACTCCTTCATGTCTATCTATTTTTTCACTTTCATCTTCTTTGCGTGCTACTCCTGATGGAAAATCCTGATAGATGATGCTTTCTCCTATGGATTCTAGTAAGTCTACTTGAAAAATTATTTCAGATTTTTGTGTGGGAGGTATGTCAAACACGGGAGGAGTGAAATTACCGAAATCAGAATAACATGAGTAGTTTCTTAAAACATGGAATTCTGTTGATGATGGTTCATTTGGAGTTTATAAATCACTGATGATATGTTTGATATATCTTTATTTGTCAATCTTGATCATGTTTGTATGTCCATTTAATGGAAACCAAAGGTGCACCCATTCAGTACTAAAGTATCCATTTAATTTCTTGGACTAGTCTCGACTAACTAGCAGTCCATAGCCCTATGGGATGTCTACTATGATTATGTAAATTACTTGAACAAATTTGGGGTGTGTAGCAATTTTGATCATGACATCTTTAAGTTCCCCAATGAATTTTACTTGATTCCTATCTATTTGTATAACATGTTTATCACTTTTGAGTGGGGTTGCATTTAATTTATGTTGGGTATGTGTTATATTCTTTGCATGTGTGTGTGTGGGTGTGTCATATATGACAACTGCGTCTGACGATCCCTTGTAGTAGCGCTCTGGTTGTGCCATGTGCACCGGGTGGTTTCCTAGGGGGGTCCCTGGTGGGGGCAGGAATGCCCCCCCTAGTTACGCACAACGTTCGGGGTAGAGCTCCCAAATTTGTTTTGGGGCAGTTTTTGCTTTTTTAGCAGATTTTGCTATTTTTAGTGGTTTACTAAAAATAATCCCGGTTTTAGGGATTATGGTTTTGGTATCTACGGAATACCTAAAAACATTGTATATATATTGTATAGTGAATGATGAAATTCGATATAATGAATATAAGAAAGGTTTTCCCGGTTGAGGGTTTCCAGTATAAATCTCTGTGTACTATGTGAATGAGCCATTGATTAAATTCTATTTTTCTTAAGAATCTATATGCATTTCTTTACTTCACAGGTTTAAAATTTACATGTGCTATCAGAGCTTGTTTTTGGCTTCAGAGGGATGCCTTTGTTGCTGAGGGTTTGGCTCGGTCTTGATAGATCAAGTTTATCTTGGGTCTGTGATAAACTTGGGTTTAGTGGGAGCTATTGCAATGGAGATTAGAGTATATAAAGATGAATGGCGATATCATCTAGAATCGAGATAGAGAAGTTTAACGATAAAAAATTTGAGCTATGGAAGCTCAAGATGGAGGATCTTCTTGTAGACAAAGAAAGATGGATCGTTGTGGATCCTGGTACACAACCTACTGGTACACCATCTACTATCACACAAGCTACTGGTACACAACCTACTAGTACACCAACTACTGGTATGTCGAAGGAAGATTGGGAGAAGTTGGAAAGAAGAGCAAGGAGTATTATTCGACTCTCCTTGGAAGATTTGGTTTTGTTGAATGTCTCGAGAGAATCTACAACCAAGGAACTATGGGATAAGTTGGGGAATTTGTATCAATCAAAGTCCCTGGTAAACAAGTTGTTTCTTCAAAACAAGTTGTATGGATTTGTCTATTATTTAGAAATCCAAATTGTTCTTCACTAATAATATCACTCAACATAAGTTGAAGGCATCTTGAGATGATCTTTGAGATCATTTTGTAGGAGACATGTGCACAGTAAATAAGTCTAAAGTCCCCAAAAGTTTTTGTCTTTTGTTTCTTTGGAATGAGGAAACTAAAGTTAGAGTTAAGTTCCCCATGGAATTTTCCTAATCACTGGGATTCTCTAACCATCAAAAGGAGGTCATCCTTTATTAGATAATAGAAATATTTATAGAATTATATAGGGAACCCATTTAGAATTAAGATTTTTCCACTCTGCATTGAGAAAATGGCACCTTTTAGTCCATCTTCTAAAAATTCCTCATCTGAGGACTTGTTCAAATATTCATTAAATGATATGGGAATGTTTTTTACCACTTCTAGGATCTCTTGTATTTGGTAACCTTTGGGAGCTTCAAAAAGTTTTTCAAAATGGCATGCTCTTGTTTCAGATTTCTCACTAAAAGTGGATTCCTTGGACCCTTTGTTATCTTTTATTTCCCAAATTGTGTTAATGTTCTTTCAGTGGTTTACCAAATTATGGAAAAAAATCATGTTATTATCTCCTGCCTCTAGCCAAAGTTCTCTACTCTTCAATATCCACACCCGCTCTTCCTTATTTAGCCATTATTTTTTTTTTTCCTATAGATTTTTTAACTCATCAAGTTGTGTGTCGTTAAGAGGGCCTTCTTCGATATGATTAAGTAAAGAAGAAAGAATATTCTCCACAGTATTTATCTCCTTCTATTTTTCGGACTTTCATAATGGAAACCATTATTTTGTGGCACTTTTATTTTGTTAATATTTTATATGAATTGGACCATCATAGGCCCCGATATGTTTGGAGGGATCCTCTCCCAATTGGATGTGAATAGGTTTATATATTCTTCCTCCTCAAGCCATACATGACTTATTTTTAAAGGGGTTAGGGGGGCTTCCGACCCTGACCTCCATTGAAGTGGAATCGGGCAATGGTCCAATAACCACCCTTCCTCCACCATTTTATTAAAACATACAAATAACTCCAAAAAGGATTATGATATTATAAATCTATCTAATCTTTCTGCAACATATTATTCTCTTGTTTTGAAATTACACCACGTAGGAGTCAACTTGGTTAGTTCTAGGCCAACTAGATGGAGGTTTTCCACAAGGGAGTAGAAGAAATACCTCTAATGATTCTCTTTTGAGGGTCCCCAATCCCTTTGTAATTGAAAGATAGGCAGGATGCTCCCTACTCTAAGGGACTTGGTGATGGTAGATTTTTTACCTTTTCAGATTTTTGTAGAAAAATTTTATTTTTCCTTATGTATATGTGATTTTATACTAGCTTATGTGGTTGGTGGGGGTTCCATATCCAATCCTCCTTTGGAGGGGATGGCATCCTTAGGGACATTTTTTTACCTAAGTGCATACCTTTGGGAAGGGTGGTGGGGGGAGAGAGGGGTCAATAAGTAGGGAGAGGTGGTCCTCTAGTGGGAGGCCAGGTGATTGGTCCCAGTAGGGGCAACGTGTGTATTATTAGGGGGGAGTGTGGGGAGACCTGAGGGGATGGGGGATACATATATGTAATCGATGGGTCCATGGGAGGAGGGGAAACCTATGGGGGATTAGAGCCCATGAGCATAATAAGGACTGAGGGGGAAGTAGGGTGTATCAAAGGAGAAACAATAGGAGGGAGGGAATCATCCTGTATCAAAGGAGGATGTGGGGGAGAAGACCAAGGGGAGGTGAAAGGCACATCCATCACACAAGAAAAAAATGTAGATGGTTATTTTAAAATACTTGGTATAGAATCCAAATTATGCATACCTTGCAAAGACCATTGAGCCAGTTCGCCAATGGAGCTCCTAGTGGAAACCCCCTTGTCTGGATAGAGTTGAACTATTTCTTTCCTCCCCTCAACTGAAAAAACTTTGATAGTATATGATCGACCAATGGTAGACTTTGTCATCTATACCTTTGGAGGAACTTGTGAAGTCGATGCCAGATGAGACATTGTGCACAGATGTACCCAATCTCATGAAAACCATGGCATTAAAACATGAGATGCCAGTAATCAACCCTTTATTGCCATTTGTTTTTCTATTTGTAAACACATTTCAAAATTTCAAACCAGGTCACCATAGACATCTACCTCTACTTGAATCCAAGCCCAACGACGATCCTTTTTAGACCCCAAGTTTTTTTCTAATCCCACAAAGGTACTCAATTTATTTCCAATGGTCTCTAGGGATTCTTAGGACCAAAAGGCTAGAGGCAGGCCTAACCGAATGGCCCAAACATGCATCATTGACACATTATCCCTTGCCAGATAAAATTTCATAGTAAATGGCTTAAGAGAGAGGCCTCATGGTCCCCATGACCAATTTTCCTTCAGGAGTTCTTTATAGTGGTCACTCGACTCCAGGATAAAAGCATACCATCCTATGGATAAAACATGTGCAACTGGGATATATTTGATCATTGGCTTCCATTGTTGTTCCATCCATCAGTGTAGGGCCTTTTCACCAATAGTTTTCCCTGCAAAAAATCCTACCAAATATCATCCCACATATTTCATGAATTCTAAAATCGAGATATATTCCCCAACCACCATCTTAACCGGTCCCTTTTTTTCAGGATGCATTTCAGGGGTTTCTTATGTATAGGATCATATATCTTAGTGTCCCCTACTCTATGTTTTCTTTCCTTTGATGTAAACCACCCAATAATTTCCTTTACCCCAGACACCCACCGTGGAGAAGAGGATGGTATCGTTTCCTTCGAACTTGAAGAAAGAAAATGTTGATGTTTGGACAACATCGAGAAGACATTCTCTTAAATTAATAATTAATATTATTATTATTGATTATTAAACACTATATATAATAAGTAAATGATAATAATAAATAGTTATTTATTATGCAAGGGAGACATCCTTTCATGGATGGTCACCATATGTTCCCTATATATGGAACAATCATCATTGTAATAATATATCGATCATATCTCATATTAGAGTGGGACTGGGCTTGACTCCTTCACAGGAGGGCCCAGGAAAATGAGAGTAGAGTAAAATGTTGGGAGCGTTACATTTATGGGCTTGTTACAATCTATATGTAAAACATATTTACTTTTTACTCCTACCTAAATTATAGAAATAATTCCATAAATTATGGTGGACAATAATTTCTAGTAAAAATGTCTAATTACCTAAATATGAGGAATGTACTACATATTTACTTCTACCTATATTTATACAAAGAATCACATGAATTATGGAGGAAACATTTAACAAATTCAAATAATATGTGGATGGATTATAACCAAATTAATATTTGGGTAGTTACTGGAGGTATTCTCCAATTATTTATAAGAGAGAAAATTAAATTAAATTTTAAATTTAATTTTCAAAGAGACGTGTCTTTTTGGATCAATCTAATATTACTATAAAAAGACACTTGAAAGACACACCAATAGACACACATATTTTTTCTCTCTCACAAGTCAGATAAGTGATCTAAGGAAGAAACTAAGAAGTTGAAATTTTCTGATTTACTTAGTGATGTTCTAGTGTTTACTAAAGTAATATCATATATCATTGGAAGTAATTTCCACTTGCGGAAAATTGTTCTTGTCTAATTTAACACTAGAAAATCAACATGGTTAGCCATTTGACATCGATTATATGATGGATGTGGGTTGGTATCCATGTGACATTGAGTATATGATGGATGTGTGTTGGTCATAGTAAAAGACATATCATTTGGAGGGTCATTGTATATAGTTGCGCACAAGATAAATTGATCTCCTCTAGGAGATTTTTTTTTTCTTCTTGTTTCTTGTTCCGGGAAGGTCACATGTAATAGATCAGAGAAAGAGCCATAATGAAGATCAAAGGAGGTAGACATGGAGGGATATACCTTCCAACATGATATCAAGGAGACACATTGCTAGACATGATGCTCAGAGACATAAATCCTCTAGGAGCAATGTACCTCCCAGGATGGGACCATGCCAAATAACAAAGACAGTTCTAGTGATCATGGATATAACTAGTCAAGACCAATTGTAGAAAAACTATGGTGATAGATCTGAGTAGAGGAGGATTTACTACATCCATATGGAGAAGATATTGAGTTATCTCTAGAGAATGAGGAAGAACTACCTTTGGTGTCAGAGGGAGAAAATATAGAGGAGGAGTCACCTCCAACTTTAGAAAGAGTGTTGATGTTTGAGGAAACATCATGAGAAATTCTCCCCAGAGGGTCCTATGTGGAATAGTAGGGGGGAATGTAGACTTCATCCTGACATGCCTCAAAGGGTGAGATGAAGTAACCAAGACATTGGTTTCATAAGGAAACCTCGATATGCCTTGTGAGACATTGGTTCCATGAGGGAACCTCGATATGTATTGGACATTAGTTTCATGAGGAAACCTTTATATGTCAAATATGGTCCAAGATGACATTACCTTTTAGATGGAGACAATTGATCCTATTGATCAAATTGGTCCAGTTGATCCTGTACCTCCAGTTAATGTTCCTAGAGATATTGCAATAGGTCGGAAGAGACTTGCATGGGCCCATCAGACTCTGCAGGAGGAAAAAGGACATGCAACTCCTTGTGGTACCTTACGATTGAGAAAGAGACCTCATGTATATTCATGCTATTCCACAACTATGAGCCACATCAATCATTTTGAGTCTTCCTATTATGAGGAGGCAACTAGTCATCCAGAATGGAGAGATGTCATGATGGAGGAGTATCAATCCATCATGAAGAATGATGTGTGGTATATTGTTTTGATACCTAAGGGGAAGTATGTAGTGACTTCCAAATGGATCTATAAGATCAAACACACAGTTGATGGGAGCATCGAGAGGCACAAAATGATATTTTTTTCTAGAGGATTCTCTCAAGTGGAGGGAATATATTACGAGGAGACATTTTCTATTATTGATTGATACACTTCTATCCAGATGATAATTTCCCCTGCAACATCCATGGGTTGGAGAGTACATCAAATGATGTAAATAAACCTTTCTTAATGAAGAGATTAAGGAAGAAGTAAAAATCGAGAATCCATATGGTTTCGTGATACATGAGAAGGAGTCTCATGTGTGCAGGTTGAACAAGGCCCTGTATGGACTCAAGCAGGCACCATGAGCTTGATATGTGAGAGTTGATGGACACCTGATGAGTTTAGGCTTCAAAAAAAGTGTTGTCGATCCCAACTTGTACTCCAATATTGTTAATGGTGAGTCCCTCATTTTGGTCCTCTACATTGATGATTTATTCCTCACTGGTACAAAGAGACTTATTGTTGAATGCAATTATGCATCGGCCTCTAATTTTGAGATGAAGGACCTTGGTATGATGCACTAATTCTTGGCACTAGAGGTGTGGTATAGAACTGCTGATATCTTCCCGATTCATGGGAAGTACACAGTTGAGATATTGAAGAAGTTTGGGATGCTAAACTTGAAGCCAGTGGCTACACCAATGGTGATGAATTTGAAGAAAATAAGTGCGTCTTCTTTTGATTATGAAAAAATTTATTTGAATTTGTACATAAAGTTGATTGGATCATTGATGTGTCTGGTTAACATCGGCCTAGATATTTTTTTTGTAGTGAGTAAACTTAGCCATTTTATGAGTCAATGGAGATAGACACACTAGATTGTTGCGAGCATGTGTTGAGATACCTGTGAGGCACATTTGGACATGGTCTAAGATATACTTCCAGTATTGACATGATATTGGAAGGATATACTGAATCTGATTGTGTAGGGAGCACAGTGGGAAGGAAGAGCACCTCTGGGTGTTTCTTCACTTTGGGATCTGCCATGGTTTCCTAGTGTAGTAGGAAAAAAACTTATGTGGCCTCGATCACCACAGAAACATAGTACATTTCATTGAGTGTGGCAATATGCGAAGTAGTGTGGCTTCACAATATCCTTGCATATTTATTTGGAAATGTGATGGATTCCACTGTTATTCCAAGACATGGTGCAGAGAAAGTATTGGTGCAGTACCTTCCTACAAATGAGTAGGTTGTTGATGTTCTTACCAAACTAGGATGAATTTTGAGTACTTCTGTGATATACTTGGCATGGAAAAGAATTCCTCCCTCACTGAGAGGGAGTGTTGATGTTTGTAGCTTCTTGAGATATTCTCTAGATACTAGTCCTATGTGACTGAGTTGGGTTGATCTATGAGGACACTTATCCGAGAAGGGATAATTAGGTTTGGGGTTGTCATATAACGGATAAGTGTGTTGATATATGAGGACACTTATCTGAGAAGGGATATCCCATCGTCCCTTATGGAGAACACATGAGGACATGTCCCATGTAGAGAGCACATGAGGACATGTCAAGGGAGTTGACCTTGACGTCACACACTATGGGGAGTTGACCCTAGTGTTTCTAGAGGGAGTAGCCTCTAGAAGTCCACATGGGAGTGTCATGTGTGACATGCATTCTCTAGATCATACTCCTTTGTGAACTGAGTTGAGTTGATCTGCGAGGACACTTATTCGAGAAGGAATAAGTGGGACACTTATCAAAGAAGGAATAAGTGGGACACTTATCAAAGAAGGAATAAGTGGGACAATTAGCCGAGAAGGGATAATTGGGTTTGGGATTAGAGCCGAATGTCCCTTGTGGAGAGCACATGAGGACACGTCCCTTGTGGAGAGAACATGAGGACATGTCAAACACATTTACCTTGATGTCACACACTATGGGGAGTTGAACCTAGTGTTTTTAGAGGGAGTAGACTCTAGAATTCCACATAGGAGTGACATGTGTGACAAAAATTTTGCTACTACAATGGTTGTGTACCACAGATAAAGATTGTGTGTCTCTGGACAATAGTTTTGTACTACTATAGTGGTTGTGTAGCATTAGCAGTGACTATGTGTCACTAGAAAGTAGTTGCATGCTACTAGCAGTGGTTATGTACCACTGGATAGTAGTTGTGTACTACTGTAAAAAGATACCTCCTTAGATAAGAGGGAGTGTTGATGTTTCAACATCAGGTGGACCTTATCCTACATTGGGTTGCAGAACAAGGGAGATAGGATACATTTATGATAAAGGTGGACTTGATGCAAATGGGCCCAGGCGTAGTCCTTCCTTGATCATGAAAAGGAATATATGGACTCCAAGTGCTTGAAGTGATTTCCATGTGTCATTTAACATCAGGAGGACATTCACTCACAAGTGTGTACCTGTGGTTAAATATCCTGGTGTGGTATTTGTCGTAGTCATGGTGATTTGACAAGGAATGGTAAATACTCAAGATGTTATATGCTATTACATGCGGACCCAGAGTGAGCCTGATCTCAGAGAGATTCAATTGGCTCATAGGGAGAGCTGCAGAAGGATTTTATCCTTAGTTCAAGCGGGAGAGAGACGTCTCCCAAGACCGACAGATAAATATCACGAGTCTATGGTGAAGTTTTTATACTTCAGAGACAAGCTTTGCATGATGCAAAATGTCTCCCTCATTGAGAGGGAGTGTTGATGTATGGACAACATCAGGAAGACATTCTCTTAAATTAATAATTAATAATATAATTTTTGATTATTAAATATTATATATAATAAGTAAATGATAATAATAAATATTTATTGATTATCCAAGGGATGCATCCTTTCATGGATGGTCACCATATGTTCCCTATATATGGAACACTCATCATTGTAATAATATATAGATCATATCTCATATGAAAAAAAAATAGAAAAGTGGGTCTATAGTGGCAGTCTATGGGAGAGGGACCAACCTCATGTTGGCCAACCCTCTCATGCCTGCAAGTAGTCAACTCCTCATGGATGAAGACCTCCCTCCCTCGTGTGTGTTGATCAATCAAATTGTTTGGTACAGTCTTTGAGATCAAATGTATCAACGAGCTAGATCTGCTCCGTCGATTTTGAAAGTCATCATGAGAACATAAATATTGCACATGTGTGGGGATAGGTTCATAATCCACCTCAGTGTCCTCCACGGGTTCCATTTGTCAAAACAAAATTAAATAAATGATGATCTTTCCATTTATGGTTCGTGCCCTGAGCTTTGGACAAATGAGACTTCAAGGGTAAAAATAGGAAGAGTCAGGAAAAATCACAAAGAAAGACCAGGAAAACAAAGATGGGAAAGGAGAGTGAGGTCTGTGGCCCTTGCTCCTCGGCTTATGTGCGAGCCTCCATGTGAAAAAATCATAAGAACCCCAAACCCAAAATCAATGAGCCTCCTTTCCCCTAGTATATAATCATTGCATCAATGCATTGTATCATTAAAACAAATATACCAACAAATTACACATTTGATATTCTAGAATGAATTTATCTTCAAATAATTTTAAACTAACTATTATCTTCAAATAATTTTAAATTAACTATTTTAGTTCTTTTTGTTATGAAATGCATTAATCTATATACTCAATAAATCAATCAACCATCCATTTATTTTTTTCTCAAATTAATTAAAATGAATATGCTAAATGAACCATCTTTTACATACTTAATCATATATATTTTCATGTGTATTCAACAACTATAACCAATATGAATGGTTCCATGCTGCTTCATGCCCTTCAAGAGTTACCTTTCACTAATTACCAAGGGTGCCATGCTCATACATTCCCTTCAAGCATCCAACTTTCTTGGTGGGATAAATGGTGCAACCTTTGAGACCATGTAAACTTAACTTTTGTCACCCTTACTGAGAGACTAATTTTCATTGAGGAATAATGATGTTTCTTTATGGCATTCCCCTCAACTAAACCTTATGAGTGAACTACTCCGTGTCCTACCCTCAAGACAACATGAAATCTCTAAGTAAAAGTGTCACTATATTTTCAACCTAGGTCATGGAAATGTAGAGCTAGAAGGTGGAAATAGGATTGTTGTTCCTCCTCTCTCGATGATACCCTATACACTTCCATACAACCCCATTTAGACTGATTGATAAACAATTCCCCTATGCCTACACACATTAAAATCAACACATCAAATTGTTTCATAATAATACATTAAAGCATATCATTAATCACATAACATTTCCTAACCCAATCTGGAGTCCATGCAACGTTGACGTAATCCCACATCAATGTATACAAATGGCTTCCCTCTCACATTATAAAAACTATTAGTAACATATGAAAAATAATGATCTCACAATATATATTCATTTCATGTATCATAACCACATGAAATGATAACATCGATTATGTCATATCAATATTCATTTTATCCATCCACAATTCACATAACCATTTAAATAAAATTCATTCAAAATTACCATTGCTTCAATTAAAGCCACTCAAAATAATAAAAGCATCTCAGTTTTATCATCATAACACAAGTCAATAAATTGGATGATTTTGTAAACAAAATTTCCTCAAATAATGAAGTCCAATATTCCAAACAAGTTAAAACAAATGTAGCACTACATAAATCATTATACAACACTAAACTACATTGAAACAATAACAAAATGATGAACCATCACTAATAAATATCATTGTAATTTCTTATTATATTTTTTTCCGTCATATTTATGTACTTTAGGTAGGGTGGTGGTGAGCATTCTAATCTTGTAACAAAATTCTCTCTAATTCCCATAATCTAATAATACACAAAGTTAGAGTTCTGATATTCGATTTGGTATACCGATCAAATTTTTGACAATTTGGGTTGATTTGAAATTGCGCAAAATCCCAAGTGCATTTTTTTACCATGCATGAGCCTTGGATCAAACTAAAACTTTGCTCACGCTTGAAATTTCACTTGGATTTTTATGATATTTATGGCCTGGAATACAAGATTAACTTATTTAGATAGGTGAGACTAAGTAAAAAATAATGAAAACTATTAATTAGACTTTAGGGTTTTTTTTAAAATTTGTGTCCTTAAAAAAAAAGAACCATATGTGTGCACTACTAAATGTCCCTAAAAAATAAACAATACATATGGACATAACCAAACATAAAAATACACAAATTTTGAATAATTGGATATGTACCCAATATGTAGAATCCTTTCATGATATGTACCCAATATGTAGAGACCATTTAGAGATTGGAACATGTACTTATGAGTTGGGTAGATGTACCCTTATTACACTGAAGGTGTCTTTAAGGGAACAACACCTCTAGTGAAATTCGTCATCCAAAAAAAAGGGTCTTCAAAAACTGTTTTCGTTAGTTGTTCTCTCCATGTGTTCCTTTCAATTTGCAATCAATCACTATCTATTCTTCCTTTCAAATACAATCTAATATGATCTAATAAGATAAAATTTCCTTAGCCCTTGTACACACACGCGCGCGCGCACACACACACACACACGCATGTGTGTGTGTGTGTGTGTGTGTGTGTGTGTGTTCTCTTTAGACCATATTTTGCATCTTGGTATGTGTTCATTCTCGATCTTATATAATAGTGAAAGGGAACCCTAATTAGGAGTGTGTTGAAGTGAGTGATTCACTAGCATCTTCACTAGAGACACCCCTCATAACAAAGGCATATTTAGAGGTAAAGTAAGTAGCACTAATTGATTGTGATCCAATGCCTATGATGTTTTTATTATGGGATTATGCATAAAGAAAAAATGAAATGTTTATATGGATTAACCTTTGGTACTTCTAGGTTTCCATTCTCATCCCTTCAACTGCTACATGTCCTCATATTAGTTACAGATGGAATAGTAAATGAAAACATGAATGCTAAATCATAGACACTCACAACATGATGCTAAGATATGGAGCCTCTTGATCTATTCAGTCCATGCTTTGAACTTAATAGGCCTATTTCTTTTACTTGATCCATATCAAAGCCACATACCTAGGATTTGTTTTCACCTTTGCTTCATATGAATAAATTGGACCCCAATCCTTTCTTGTTTTTATTGAACATTGATGGAATAATCAATAATGAGTGATCAACTCTTGATAACAAGGATATTACTCAGTCCACCCATCAAATTTTCCTCTAGGAATGACATATATAATGTTGATCACACACTTATACTGAGAGAGGGGGGGGGGGTCAATCAATATAAGCCAATTTTTTTACCTTTTCAAACATTTATAAACCAAAAGAAAGCAATCACATATGATATCTATTAATTGCAGAACATAGAACACAAGATTTATGAGGAAACCCTTTCAGGAGAAAACCACAAAACTTCTCTTTATAATTCTTTTTAGGAACTAACCTAGTGTTACAAATATTTGTAGGAACCAACCTACTAGAGACAACAATTCACACTGATACAAATCCTGGTAGGAACCAACCTACTCTTACAGATCTTCATAGACACCAATCTACTAAAGACACAAATCCCCAGCTCTAAGCACCAACTTAATAAGAGATAGTAGTCTCTTTGTTTGGGCGACACAAACCTACTCTTACTCATATTCATGGACACCAATCTACTAGAGACACCAATACCCACCATTAATCTCCAAATTAGAAGGAGACACCAAAATATTATCTACACCAAGCTTCACCGAGTCTGCTTTCTATTTCTTCCTTCACCCGATCTACTCATGCTTCTTCCTTTATTAGGTCTACTCACTGCTTATTCCTTCACGAGGTCTCCTCACTACTTCTACCTTTACCAGGTCTGACCAAAATTTTAATTTCCAAATGGAAACTTTCCTAAATATTTCTATTTTGGGTCTCTTCCCCAAAACGAACTTGTACAACATGCCACGTATGCAATTTTGCGAATCAGATTTTGAAATTTTTACTTGAGGTAATTTTGTATGTCTCCTCTATTCTATGAAGTTTTTATAGTTTGAAGGGTCTCAAAAAATAAGTTATAGTGATAATGCCAAACTGACCTATTTGAAACTAATCTTAGGACCATTGAAAAACCCTAACTTCTACAGAGAATATCTCAGAAATTACAACGAACCAACATTTATAATTTTTACCTAAGGTAATTATGTGGGTTTCCACTACTCTTTACAAATTTCATAGTTTGAAGAATCACATGAAACAATTTATAGTGAAAATTCCAAACTGGCATGTTTGAAATTGATTTTAGGAGAATTCATGAACACTAAATTCCACATAACATATCTCATAACTTGAATTTAAACGACATTTGAAATTTTTACCTATGGTACTTCTATATTTTTCCTCTACTCTATAAAAACTTCACAGTCTGAAGAGTCCCAAAAAATAAGTTATATTGAAAATGCCAAACTGACCTTTTGAAACAGATTTCAAGAGCATTCGAAAACCCTAATTTCCTCAGATAATATATACAAATGTGTAGTGAATCAACATCCAAAAGTTTTACCACATGTATCTAGATATATATCATCCATTGTGAAAACATTTCAAGGTCTAAAATATCCCAAAAAATAAGTTATAGAGAAAGTGCCAACATGACTTGTTTGAAACTCATTTTAGGAGCATTCAAGAACACTAACTTCCATAGGAAATATATTAGAAAGTGTAGCAAAAATGCATCCAAAATTTTTACCTCATGTACACCAATATCTCTTGGACCTCTATATTTGAAAAATTTCAAGGTTTGAAACATCCCATAAAATAAGTTATAGTGAAAGTTCCAAGCTTACTTGTTTGAAATTGATTTCAAGAGCATTCATGAACCATAACTTCCACATGAAATATCTACGAAAGTATAGCGAACCAACATCAATTTTATCTCATGTACACCAAGATATATCCTTTTTCTATCCAAAATTTCAATGTTTGAAACACCCATGACATAAGTTATTGTGAAAATTCCAAGATTAGCTAAAATTGATTTCACAACTCTTCCCTTTTCGAATGATATTCAGTCTTTGCTCATCCAGTTTTCACACACACACTTTTTCTCAATAATTTCTCTTTTTATACTTTTTATAACTCTTCATGAAGGTACATGTTGATTAATTAAGCAATTAATTCTTCTTTTTTATTTTATTTTTCCAAATACCATGGGAAAATACCCAAACTCATGGGTTTGAAACCCCCATTTCACTTTTTACTTTTTCACATGCACCCTTTTTTTTAATATATATATATATATATATATATATATATATATATATATATATATATATATATATATATTGGAAATGATGTGTGTATTTTAATGTCGTAATATGAATTTAATGACAATATTAATCCTTTGACGTGAATGACAATAATTACAAAAATCTCCCCCTTTATCATTAATGACAATATTGCAACGAAACAAATAGTCCATCGAGCATAGAAATAATTCTCCCCCTATTTGGAACTCACCCCCTATCTGCAACTCTCCCTCTTTGACATCAATGACAAACAAATACTCCCCTTGAGCTTGTGATTCTCCTTATACATGAATATTACTCCAACTTGCATGTTCCTTAATTTTTCTGACTGCAAAAACTGCCCAGAAACTATACAGAAACATTCTTGAATAAGTATGAACATTGTCACCAACAATGCAAGTTAATCCATCTTAATCAATCCATACAGTTTCTATATCCACCATAAGTAGTAGTACATATCCAACAATAGTCAAACATGGTTCGGTCG
>JASDQU010101701.1:195555-213155 GCA_032191745.1 Picea mariana
TTTGATCAGTCTGTCAATGTGAAGGTTATCATGGCCACCAATAGAGCAGATACACTGGATCCCGCTCTTCTGCGCCCTGGAAGGATCGATAGGAAAATTGAATTCCCTCTGCCCGATAGGAGGCAGAAACGCCTTGTTTTCCAGGTTTGCACAGCAAAAATGAACCTAAGTGATGAGGTAGATCTCGAAGATTATGTTTGTCGCCCTGATAAAATTAGTGCTGCAGAGATCGCAGCAATTTGCCAAGAAGCTGGTATGCATGCCGTACGGAAAAACCGCTATGTTGTTAACCCTAGCGATTTCGAGAAGGGTTACAGAGCCCGCGTTAAGAAACCAGACATACAGTTTGACTTTTACAGGTAGACAAACCCTTTATAGGAAACAACAGAGTTACTTATTTGTACTTGTTAAGCAGAAAGGGGTATACCTATTGGTAATGGGCACAATTAATCATCTTTTAATCTAAAATTTTAATTTGATGGTTAACAATTAAAGATGCTGGAATATTTTTAGTCGTCCTCCCAAATCAATGAATGTGATTTACTCTTCATAATCTCTTTGTATTTTTGAATGCATCCGTTCACCTGTTTACTTTTTAACATTTACCTAATGATATTAAGAAATTACTATAGCACTAAATGATTGCCACGTTTAAATGATTAACCTTTAATATTACCACATTTGGATTATTAACCATGAATTTTCTTACATGTTCCTATATTTTCCTCAAACATTTTAGTCTACACGTTTCATACCACAAATTTCCTCACCTATCCCTGCATTTTCCTTAAGCGTTTTAGTGATTTACACGTTTCATATGCCTATATGCCTTTATCATCACTAGTCAATTATATCAAACACCAAAGTCAATTATATCAAACACCAAATATATCTTATGCTAGTCAATTATATCAAACACCAAATATATATCTTGCCACAGGACTTATAGATATCAAACACCAAATATATATCTTGCCACAGGACTTATAGATATTAAATGTTGCCATCTGAAAATCTTGCCAGACAAAAATAACTTGCCATCCTTAGATTTATGTAAAATAAAATGTTTTCCTCTGAACATGGACATGGTAGACGATGATTTCAACACCAAATGTATGTCTTGCCATAGGACTTGTAGATATTAAATGTTGCCATCTGAAAATCTTCCCAAAATAACTTGGGAAACTTAAATTTATGTAATATAAAATATTTTCCTCTTAACATTAACATGGTAGATGATGATTAAATTTATGTAAGATAAAATGTTTTCCTCTAAATATGAATGAATATGGTAGATGATGATTTAAAAAATTATGTAAGATAAAATGTTTTCCTCTTAACATGAACATGGTACTGAACATGGTAGATGATGATTTAAACATGGTAGACGAGGATGTTGATGTTGGTGAGTTGATTTAAATATAGTAGATGAGGTTGTTAATGTTGGTGTTCATTAGGGTGTATTTTAATTAAAATAAAGATGTATTTATCAAATTTAAAAATTTTTAATATTTATTTATCAATTTATAAAACAAGGTAAAAAAGTTATTTGGTTTGTTTTGTAATTTTATTTTGTATTTGAAAAGTTTTAAAACAAGTGTTTTTAAATTGTCATAGTTTTGATGAATTAAAAGTTTAGGAACTTTGAAGATTTGATAAATATTTTGAAATTGAGATTTAATGTGTGTGTAAGTAGGATATTATAAGATAAAAGAACTTTTGTTTTGATGAATTAATAGTTTATGAATGTTGAAGATTTGAAAAATATTTTGAAATTGAGATTTAATGTGTGTGTAAGTAGGATATTATAAGATAAAAGAACTTTTCATCTTGAATCCTCATAATATTATAAAGTTCACAATTTTTATTTTAGCAATGCTGATTTTCTTCTATATTTTCATTTTCTCTTATTCTCTAAGGACCACAATTTTCAAATTTAGATATAATATTGTAATTTTTCGAAGTGACCTCTTCCTTGATAGCCCAATGATTTAGCCAGACTTGACATAACAATCCTTTTCATGTGGTTTTGGCTAGAGTTTGAAGCCACCTTATGAAGCCTCTTGTCTTCCATGTTATTTAACTTATTTAATCCTATGAGGAGGATGAGATAGGGTGTATTTCCTTTAATTTTAAGATTATAAATTATATAACATTATAAGTTATATAACATTTTTGAATTTGTTGTATTTTTCTCCACAATTCTTTAGAGATGCTGCAACACCAAACTTTATAGCTATAAAATATATTAAGAGTGATGAAAATCTACATTAAAAGTTTCTTCTTATCCCAAAAAAAACAAAAAAAAGAAAAGATATGTTGATTTACAATTGAATAAGTATTTGGTCCAAACATTGTCAAAATAATGTGAAAAAAAGAAAATGTCAATTTTGAAAGTAGAATATTAGAAATAATACAGTTCAATTGAAATGACTTTAGTGTCATTAGTAAGGTGGAAAAAGGGTCATACGGAAAAAAGGGTCATAGGTATTAGGGAGCTTAGTTGTTACATCAACTTTTTAGGTCCATAAATTTCTCATACAAATCTCATTTGTGGCATTATTTAACTCAATGAAAATTTTTCAATAACATTTTTAGGAAGGGAGGATATGAACTAGGGGAAGCCTTTAGATTTTACCCTAATTGAAATGAAAACCCATAAATGTTTTTTAGACTAAAAAAATCTGTTAAGTTGAGGGCCCAAACACCAATGAACAAAAAGTAATGGTGAAGAATGATCACTTATTACATATTTTATTATATTCATGAGGATTGAATCATTATGGGTGGAGATCCCTTGAATTGAACTGATGAAGAATTGATGTATAAGTACACCACCATGGAAGAAAATATTTTTGAGTCCACTGATGAAGAATTGATGTAAGATTATGCGACACTTAATTGATGCAAAGATTATGCAAATCACTACACACTTGTTAGTGTTGTATTTTGTGTTGAAACTTGATATTTTGTCTTAGAAAAGTACAATGGGAGATGATGCTAATCATCATGCTAAAATACTATATTTTAGTAGTGCCCATATACAAATTATGTTACTATAACTTCTGACAAAAAATGAAAGCTAGGAATTTGAACTGATGTAAAAAATGTTTTTCCAATGAACCATAAGGGCATCATTTATATTTTATGTCTAGCATGAGATTTTCATGCAAAAAAACATTGTTGGAACTGATATCTAATCATAACTCTCACAATTGTGCACCTCTTAATGGCGTGCAACAATTCTCACTTGGATTCTTGGAAGCATAAGGATACTTCATTGGGACTATAGTTATGGGCTAGTCACACTCACTCTAGTGCAACTCACTTGTATACTTAGAAAATTTGTTAACATCTTAAAACTTAGTCACTTAAGCATAAATCCATGAAAAAAACATAACATTTGCAAAATAAAAAAGAAACTTGTAGATATAGTGTGGGTGGAAAAAGAAGTTCTAACACTTGACTAAGTCTTATTATTGAAAAATAGTTACATATGAGAACTACTGACTTGGTTCACAACTTGGGAAGAGTAGCATGACTCACATGAGCTCACAAAGACACACATACATAGATTTGTCACACCAAGACTTGTTTGTCACAAAAACTTTCACAACTTCTGTAGTGTACCCCGAATGTGTGTCCACATTAGGCTCACCATCTCGTATCTATCACAAGACTTCACATAGACCTAGGATTCCATCTCATAGACTGCTTCACCAACACCTGCGACAAGACTTCCCCAACTCCAAATTCACATTGACTAGTGTTATACTCAAACCAAATAAGGTCTCCCTAAATCTATCCACATAATCACCTCAAGGTAGCATAAGTCCTCCCATGTGAAGCGACTTCCCAACTTGAGGGAGCTCACCCCTCCTTATTTGAATCTACCTTAGAACCTCATAGATGATCTTGATGAAGTGTTGTGTGTCCTCTTAGTTGTTCTCCTTGTGTTCTTACATGGACTCCAAACGTCGCCTTTGTGAACCTTCACATCTTTTAGGTGTGTTGTGCCCCTTCGTGGAACAATGCACCCAAAAGAACCAACGTGCCCCTTGACAGACTGACGAACCCATGAAATCATATTCTCCTCATGGAAATGCACCCAAACCTATTTGGTGTGCCCCTTCTCTTGGTTGATTCTTCCCCATGATTTTCCTCATGCTTGGGTAAGCCCCTTGGCGTGTTCGCATTCCCAAGTTGGCCACTTTCCCAACTAGTGTGACTCTTGGGTGTTGGAGTAACCCCAAATTCCATCTCCTTGAGGACTTGGATGAGGGTGTCTGTGCCCTTATAGCTAAAGAATTTACATCCTCCCCCACCTCAATTTGCTTCTGTCCCTAAAAACATCTGTAAAATCTGTAATCTCCAAGTCTCTGCCCGAGCTCATTCCCCATCGCAACTAAGTCTAATGGAAACACCAAATTTCCTTACGAAGTGGAAACCCCAAGTTTTCAACTCACACTATAATCATCGACAACTCTGTGTAACTAGCCATATTTCTTTCCTGTCCAAAGTTGTGTGCAACCAAACTATTTTCTATGATGGAAGGACCTCTCCTCCCCAACTCTATCCACAATGTCCAAGCTTCCACTTTCTTGTTGGAATGATCACACTTTGTACTACTACTGCTACTGCCTCAACCACTGCTGCTACCTCACTCAAAACATGAAAATATCTAAGTGTTGAGATTTTGTGAACTTACTATTGTGTTGATATTTCAAACAAATATGTCATGTCTCTGCACAATGTTATATCGTCAAGTCCTACACTAGTTGAGTGATCAATCCAATAGTCACATCTAGTTCTTGAAATGTGCATATCCATGACAAAACTTGGTATTTTCCATTTTAATATCCATCACACTATCCAAATCCAAAGGCCAATGAAAGAGTTCACCCTTGCCTCACTATTATTTCCATCATCCAGTCTTTATTAAGGAGATCATTCACAACATCCAAATGTTGTGCCTCCAAACTTACTGGAACATCTATACTCTTGACCCCTTTGTCATGTTGCTTTTCTCTCCCAATTCGTGAACTAGTTGAATAGCCAATCCAACCATCACACTCCTTGAGTTTTCACACCCTCATGCACAAACCAATCAATTCCTTTCACAATTTTGTCCATATGCATAAAAACCTCATACCAAGGCTAATACTCCCCTGACTTTACTGCACTATGAAATCACCCCAAAACAAATTCATTTCTAACAACTTGACTCCACTTCCCACCTCATGGCATAATTAGCCAATCTTCTACAACCACACATAGTCCACATTGTACCCAAGTCCATGAAGAGTCAAAGAATCACCGTGAATCTTTGTACATCCAACCAACTCTGCCCCTGTGAGTTAGCTTGTGATTAAGTCCAAAAGTCTGTCATCCTTGGCCAAATTTTTCCCATCTTCATCTACATCTTCGGATATGAACGTCCCATCTACACCAAAAACTACATGTCCAAACTACCTTTTCCACATTACTTCATCACCCATCCATGTTGTTGTGTCTATCTCTCTATTTATTGGAATGGTTATGCTTCACCCTCAACCATGATTCCTCAAAGAAAGAGAAACACCCATGTCCAAGTAATTTCTTCATGCTGCAATCTTCCTATCTGCACAATCCTCCAAACCAAGCAAAGTCCTCAACTCACCTCCTTCTATCAATTCACCTATATGAAAGTCAACATATGCAATGAGTGTGGTAAACACACTCACACTCCTCAAACGCCTCAACGGACTGTCCAAAATGCTCGAAGTAGAATAAGTCACCTCAAATAACTCCATGCCTTAGACATGTTTGAACCAATACTCCTAGGAACCTCAACCAATGATTGCACTAGATCTTTGAGTCATCACACAATCATCCACAAGTCACCAATGTATTATTTTCCTCATCCAATGTCCCATACCAAAGGTGAGTGAACACCACCCAAGTCACTTGATCTTCGTTCTTCTCATTCAGGTTGACCGCTAACAATTCTTGGTCAACTTCTTTGATGAATCTATCCATCTCCTAGAATGGAACTACATTGCACCTTCGCAAGAGTCCAAAATTTGGCACTGTAGTTGCGACTATCAAGTCATCGCATGACCCAAAAAATATAGCTTTACACCAATTCACCAAGGTACCTCATCCAAGAGTTAGGAAACTCCTCAAGTCAGCTCCATAGCTACATCAAAATCTTTCTAAGTCCACCACAAGACTCATCCAAGTAGTTCACTCCAAGTTATCTACACATTCACCCAAGTCAAGGTGTCTGAATTGCTACACGACTTCTTCGAATTTTCACCACTTGAGTTGACCTCACGTTTGATGGTTTTCACCATGAAAATATATTACACTTGAACCATTAAGTAATCCAACTTTCCTTCAAAGAACTCATCACAACACTTAGGAAATGGAAGAACTAAAAACCAATCATACCTTTCCAATGACATTGTTGGTTTCACCCATGGTTCAAGTCTATAATCCTAGACCTCCACTTTCCCAAGCCATAGAATCTCTACATGAACTCCCCTTAATCACTGTTCATAGCTCCAAAAACCTACATAGAACCTTTTCCATGATACAAGGTTGATTCCATTCATCCTCTTCAGAAATACATCGAAGTCCCAAACTTCCCATGCAACTGGTCGAACTCATCTCCAATGTCTTGCCATCTCCACACTTTGAATTCATTTACTTCAAGGGACCATGCACACACTACCCAAATACCAAGTCCTACTACTATTAACTAACTTGTGTAACTCTACGAAGAGTCACGTAATCCAAAGGATGTGGTCGACCCACTTTTCCAACAACCCATCTTTACTCAATTATTGTTCTTAATGATGCATGTGTTACAAAATGTTTCCCCTTCGGATAGGTGAAACTTACCTTGGATTGGTAGAACCCTATACCAAGACATAAAGAGTACAATTGGAAACTAACATCCCTTTAAAATTATCGATAAGGAGAGAAAGGATATGATGTACCTTTTTATGTTTTTCCTCGCTGCTTCCAATCCCTAAGCTTGATATTTAAATTCCCTTGTGAAAACTGAGATATGTAATGGAAAAAAAGGGACAACTATCTCCTACTCTACTTTATTAGATAAGACAAGTCTATTTACAAAGATTAGAGCAACAGTAGACAAAAAAAATGTAACAATACATAAACTTGAAGGAAATAGGCCAAGTATATATTGAATGAGAACCAATGAGATGATACTTACAAACCATGATTGATGCTGCAACAACCTCTCCAATATCACCTCATCCAACCCTTGCACGAATGGATCAAGATCAAAATAACTATGCTTTACTAATTTCTCCTCTTTTTCACCATGGAAATGCCTCCAATTTATAGGCTTTGAGAGGCTCAACCACCTTGGGTATTTTTGTAATTGGTTGAGGATATGGATCCATAAGTTATGATTTCTTCCTTAGATAGATCCATGGAGTAGGACTCGAGCCAAACAAACCCTAGCATGTTAGAGTTGTCCCTTATAAAAAGGTGGGATTCACTATGATTTCCTCCAAACAACAATCACTCTCAATTAAATATGACAACAGGGTGCCATGGTACCCTCTTAGCATGGAAAAGGGAGCACCGACTCTCCGTAAGCATGGGCATGGGGGTGCTAGTCTTCTTAAATTCCCAAAAATGTTCAAAATATCAGGTGAAGAAGTATGTTTTGACTGTCAAATGATGGGGATTTTCCTTCCAACATGATTTAGGGGTTGTGACGAGTGTTTTCATGGTGTCGATTGAGTTGAGACACTTACCAAAAGTGTATGAGGCATGTTATGACACTTACAACACTTACGACAGTTTCAGTGCGATACTTACGACACTTGTGATACTTACTATGTGACATTTTTTCCACATGCGACACATTATGCAAGTGTGGAAATTTTATGTGTAATAGATTCCCCACCAAAGTGTGAAGTCAGAAGATAAAAATGATGGGAAAAACACTTTATAGATTCTTCAATGCAAGGGTGATGGAGTCAGAGAACTTGGTAGAAGTTGCAAACAACCATCAAACAATATTAATATACATTTCATTCTCGAGGCAGGCATACCTATGCTTGGAATATAAATGATTCAAAGCATGGTCGTCCACCAATAAATTGTAGATCCATAATGATATTGACTAAGGAGATGACCACCAAAGATACAATGTGGATCCATTTCTCCATGACATGACCTGATCACATTCACGAAAGAGTACATAGTCGAGCTACGATATGATAAAAACATAGCCACCGATCAATACAAAGTGGATCTATGTAATAATATGTATATCAGTCAAATGATCTCCATCACAACTTGGAAAAATCATAGAACAAAGTGAATGCCCAACCATGGGTCTTCATTCTGATCCCAAGACAATACTATTCTATCCATGTGAATAGATGAGTTGATGTCGAACATGGTAGAAACCTCTTGATTACTCGTCATTGATGTATATCATTAACAAGTGCATGGGAAATCACCCATGATGTCAATGAATCCCAAGTTACATATAGTACATTCCAACGAAAATGAATAATGAGATGAAGTTGAACACCCATGGAATCAATCAAGGAGGGGTCATTGATGTAAATCCACTGTAGAAAGAAAGGAAGCCTTCCATTGAGGCATGCAAGTTCCAAGGTACTTGATCTAGATTTATGTAGGAACACAATGAAATAAAAAAATACACGTAAATGTAGAGATGCAATAGAAATAAGACTTCAATTCATTAATAACAAATGACTGAAATATGCTTACAGACAGAATGGAAATAAACTAGCTAGGGCGTTGGTAGCTTATCCATGAGAAGAGATGTGGTGGCTACTGTTCTCTGAAATATGCTACAATGAGGCTCGAATGCCTATTATTATTGAGAAACAATGGAAAACCCTAAACATCCAAATACCTAACCCTAGGAGATGAAATGCCAAGACTATGGGCCCCATTTGGGTAAATTGGTACATCAACTTCCCGAGGATGTAACTTTGGCATACAATCTCCATTTGACATGTTCCATACCTCGTTAGAAATATATATCCGAGGAATACAACTTTTGGGTGAGCAACATCAAGTTACAATCCATGTTGCTCCCCGTTTTCTCAAAAAACATCGTTTAGGGCCTCAAAACAGCTTCAGAAGTTCAGGACACGAAAAACTGCTAAAAATAGTAAACTGTGTGGAAACTAAAAAACTCAAAGAAGCAATGGTGGGGGTCCAAGTGGAATAGGTGGATGGCCACAAATATCCACCTGGATCATTCCTCCCCCCTTAGGAAGCAATGGTCCCCATTGCGTTGAGTTCCTCTATGAGATGAGGAAACTTCTGATGAACTTGGTCCCTAGTGAGCCACTTGCCTTGGTGAAGGAGTTGGCCTGCTTTGACAACTCGATATAGCGATATCCTTTGTTGTTGGGTGTGATTGATTTGTGTATCCATGATATGATCAATTGTGGCTTGTTCCATGCAGTCTGGATTTAACTCTATTAATGTGAGTTTTTCTACCATGTCGGATGTGTCTAGTAGAGGTGGAAAGTAGGGTCGAAGGCGGTCCACATTGAACACTGGGTGAAGACCAAGGAATGGTGGAATGATGAGCTCAAAGGAATTGTCCCCTACAACCTTGGTGATGGTGTACAGACCATATCAGAGCGGATGAATATTGCGGTGGGGTCCAACGAGGCGCTCCTTTTGCAAATGTAGCCACACTTCGTCGACCATCTATAAGTTGTGTGGCACCCGATGTTGATCATGTCGCTTCTTGTACTTGGCATTGGCCCTGTCCAATATGTCATGAACCTATTGGTGGATGTGTTGAATGCGATCAATGAAGCTATTTTCCTTGTCAGCCTCAGACTGGACATGAGTTGAATCTTCCTGAGTAGCCACAAATGGCATGGCTACATCAATGGGACATAGTGGCTGGAATCCCAAGCCCACCTGAAAGGGGTTGTGGTTGGTTGAGCTATGGAGAGCCCGATTGTAGATGTGTTATACATAGGGTAGGCTCTCATCCCATGTGTGTGGATGATTTGAATTGTACATGCGTAAAATGTGTACGATCATCCTATTGACGACCTTTGTCTGGCCATCAGTTTGCGGATGGAAAGTTGTGGACTTGGTGAGTTTGGTGTCCAGCATCGACAAGAGGCTGGACCAAAATGTACTGAGGAACCTGCTGTCCCGATTTGAGATTATATACTTTGGGATCCCAAAGTGTACCCACACTCGTTCAAAGAAGAGTTTAGTAGTGGCTTCTGCTGTGATATTCTTCTTGCAAGCCATCATAATGGACATCTTCGAGAATCGGTTGATGACCACAAAAACATAGTCATTACCATTGTTAGTAGAAGGAAGGCCTGACATGTAATCCATAGAGATGGATTCCCAAGGTCGACTGGGGGTAGGATGCAAAGTATAGAGGCCTTTCTTCTTGATGGTTGGTTTGGCAATGGTGCAAGCAGTGCAGAACTTGATGTACTTCCCAACATGATGTCGAAGGTTTGACCAATAGAAATACTTTTGCAATATTGTCATGGTTTTCTCAACCCCGAAATGCCTAGCGACCCGACTGTAGTGCCCCTCCCAAATCATATTGGCACACTCACTTGAAGGAACACAATGGTGTCCCAGGTGACAAAGCAGGGCATCCTGGAGGTGAAAATTGGGAACTTTGTTACCCTCCAAGAGTGTATTGTATGTGTGGCCTAATTTTGGATCACTTGTGTAGAGAAGCATCCAATCAAAAGTCTCGTGCCTACAAGAGTTGAGAACAATGGTTAGTGCCACGATGGGTGGTCGACTGAGGGAGTTTGCAAAATTATTGGTGCTACCTTTCTTGTACTTAATTTTCAAATGAAACTATTGCAGGTATGTGGACTACTTATGATGGCGATTTTTTTTCAACTTCCCTTGTGTCTGTATGAACTATAGGGGTCGGTGGTCTGTGTGGATGATCGTTTCTTTTCCTAAAATGTAATGCTTCCATTGCTGGCAAGCCTGCACAATGGAATACATCTCTTTGCATAAGTGGGATACTTACGGACTATGTCGGAAAGTGTCTCACTGTGATATTCCACTAGATGCCCATCTTGAGTAAGGACTGCCCCAATAGCATAGTCATAGGCATCTATCTCGATCTCAAATGGTTGTTGCAAGTCTGGTAATGTGAGCACTGGTGTAGAACAGAGGCGATGCTTCAACTCCCCAAACGCCTTCTGTTGAGATTCAAACCAAAATAATTTTTCTTTTTCTCTTCCCTTGGTGACTTGACTCAAGGGCCAAGTGATATGAGAGAATCCCAACAAAAACTTGTGGTAGAAATTGGCAAGACCTAAAAATCTGGGGAGCTCTGTTAAGGTGATTGGGGCTGGTCAATCCCGAATGATTTGGATCTTTGATGGATCCACATGCACCCCCTTCTCATCAATAATGTATCCCAGATACTGAACCTGGGTCATGCCAAAAGTGAATTTATCCAAATTGGCACACAACTTGTATTTCCGCAGTGTTTGGAGGACCTGTCGAATGTGGTGGAGGTACTCTTCCTAAGTCTGGCTGAAGATCAGAATGTCATCCAAGTACACCACTACAAATGAGTTGGTGAATGGTCACAAGATGTCATCCATTAGCCTCATGAAGGTTGCAGGGGCATTCATCAACTCTAAAGGCTCGACCAACCATTCAAAAAGTCCCTCCTTGGATTTGAAGGCAATCTTCCACACATCAGAGGGTTTGATTGGTACCTGGTGATACCCAGACTTCAAGTCGATCTTGCTGAAATATTTCTCCCCCTTGATTTGGTCCAAAAGGTCATCAATCCATGGGATCAAGTACCTATTCTGGACAGTGATCTTGTTCAGTGCCCGATAGTCAATGCAGAGTCTCCAAGTCCCATCTTTCTTCTACACCAACACGATCGGGTTCCAATAGGGTGATGAACTCGGCTAGATGTGACCTTTCTGCAAAAGATCCTAAATCTGCCTCTTGATTTCATCATTCTCTAGAATAGAGCATCGATAGATGGGTCCATTGGGAAACGATGCACCTGGGGTCATTACGATGGGGTTCTTAACCTGGCAGTGTAGAGGCACTCCGATGGGGGAGGTGAAGATGTCCTCGTACTCCTCCACGACCTTATCCATATGTTTTTGTCATGCAATGGAGCCCTGTTTGGAGGTCACGACCACAGTCTTCCTCTTTCCCTGAGGGTGGATCATCAGGAAAACAAATTTCCTGTTTTTGTAAATGATCTTACTGCATTGTTTTATCGTAACCAAAGAGATGGTGGTAGGCGGTGCTATCTCTGATATCCTATACAAATTATTTCCCAAAGTGATAATAATAGAACGAGGCTTGGACTCATACACAACATGTCTCTTCCACAAGTATGGTTGGCCTAATAATACATCAGAAACATCAAGAGGAGCAATGCCACATAATACGTCATCCATGAAGGGCTTGATGCTATAGGGAAGGCGATATTGCTGGCTAACGCAGAGGTCTCATCCTTGGTGCAACCACCCGATGGTGTATGGTTGTGGGTGTGATGTGGTCGAAAATCCCAATCGCTTCACGACCTGTACTAATATGAGGTTCTTCTAGCTCCCGCTATTGACAATGAACTGTAATGGGGAACCCTTTACCCACATCTTGGAATGGAAGAGACGCTCTACCTCCTATGGATATTCTAGTTCCTCCTTATGGATCTTTGTGGTGGAAATGGTGGCATTGGGCTCCACATCGATAATCTGCTTCCCCCTATCATTCCCCTTGTCAGTTTTTGATTCAGAGTTGGAGCATGCATTTGATTCAAAATCCTTCAACTCGGCTACCAGTGACTGCTTGGCCTGACACTCACTTGTGTTGTGAGTGGAGCTCTTATGGAACTCACACCACTTCCCTGTGTCCTTTTTGGGCTTTGTGGTGTTGTTATTTACTTGTGGCTTTGGCGGGTTGTCTTGGGCTGCCCTGCCTTGGCTTAGTCCTTTGTTTAGCAGTTTGGGGGTACCTTTCCCTTGCTTCTGATTCACAGACCCAAAGTCTCGCTTCTTCTGTTTGAACTTTTGCTCAATCTTGGCAGCATACCGGTATGCCACACCAAGCAAGGAGATGCCGAGGAACTCCATTTCATCCTTAATGTATCTGTACAGATAACTGCGGTACTTTAACACCAAATGTTTCTTTGAATCTTTGATACCCAACTTTGTGTGTAGGGTATTGAACAGATTCATCAGCTCATGCACATATTGGTCCCTTTGCTGCCACAACGTAGTCCATTGTATGTATTTGTCCTCATAGCTCCCCAAGAGATAATATTGTTCCTTGATGGAATCTTGAAAAGAATTCCAAGTGGGTGCAACTAATAAGAGAGAGGGTTCCCTCTCGCCCTGCTACTCCCAGTAGATTTCCCACTAGTCCTTGACATGGGGGGTGACTTTGAGGAGTGAAAAAATAATCCTTTCTCGGTCGCAAAAGTCATGAACTGAGAAATATCCTTCTAACAGATTCAACCATCTATCTACGACATCTGCATTTATTTGGACCTCAAATATGGGAATGTCAAAGTTTAAAAAAGGAGTAGCGCCTCCAGAGTGGTTGTTGGATGTTGATGCGTCACCAATGGGAATCCATTGCAGGATCTGGGAAAAGTTGTCCATCATCGCGTTCCTTTGTTTCTTGAGGGCCTCCTCGAGGAACATTTTGATAGGATATCCTACTCCCTCATATTTCTTTTCTTCCCCCATGGGTGGTTGTCGGGGTTTGCGAGGCTGATCTTGCAAAGGTTCAACCAGATCGAGCCCCAACTCCTTATACCCCGACCTCGTTGGGGACATGCAAAGAAGGATCGAGAATGAGAAGACCGCTCTGATACCACTGATCCAGATTTATGTAGGAACACAATGAAATACATAAATACACATAAACGCAGAGATGCAGTGGAAATAAGACTTCATTTCATTAATACCAAATGACTGAAATATGCTTACAGACAGAATGGAAATAAACTAGCTAGGGCACTAGTAGCTTATCTATGAGAAGAGATGTGGCGGGTATTGGTCTCTGAACTTTGTTACAATGAGGCTCGAAGGCCTATTATTATTGAGAAACAATGTAAAAAACTAAACATCCAAAGACCTAACCCTAGGAGATGAAACGCCAAGACTATGAGCCCTGTTTGGGTAAATTGGTACATCAACTTCCCAGGGACGTAACTTTGGCATACAATCTCTGTTTGATGCGTTCCATACCTCGTTAGAAAGATCTATCCAAGGAATAAAAATTTTGGGTGACCAACAATGAACAATGATCCATGTTTCTCCCTATTTTCTCAAAAAAACATCGTTTAAGGCTTCAAAATGGCTCCGGAAGTTCAGGACACGAAAAACTACTAAAAATAGTAAGCTATGCGGAAACTGAAAAAATGAAAGAAGCAATGATGGGGGTCTAAGTGGAATAGGTGGGTGGCCATGAATATCCACCTGGATCAATATTACCATGATTCTAATTCTAATCCCTGGATATCGTGATGAAGTTGACAGGAAAAGACTCATTGAAGGAAGTCCTTGATGTATCCCCCATCATAAACATGAAACTATCATAGGAAAGAGATATGAGATAGTAGACGGATTGACACATGATTGGAAACTGGTAATAATATATATGGTTTGTATGAAACGAAAAATTTTCCTTTAACATTATGAGGAACAACACAAAAGACTTGGAATCCTTGTCTCATTTAAGAAAAATACCAAAACATAGTGTGATGATTGGTGGGGCACTCTTCGGGTGAGCATAAGGAGTAATGAGACTCATGGGATTGGTATGACTTAGGGGTGAGTGAATTAACCAATTGTAAGGAGAGATGCAAACATGTGCCATGTTCAAGGGAGACAACGAAAGTTTCCTTAAAGGTTTCAAGACACTTGACCCACTTCCTTCAATTTTTTCCCCCATCCAGATAGATGAGTACCTCTTTCTTATTTAACGAGATCAAGGAGGATAACTTGTGCTTGGTATAACTCACCTTCAGTAAGTTCCTCTTCCTATTTTTAACGAATTGGAAGAAGTAAGGGTTTATTCCCAGATGGGTCCTTTAATGTATGATTTTACAAGTCCATAGAAGGAAAGCTTAGTGGTTTTTCATGTTTAGGGAGTTTGAAAATAAATTAAAGAAAACTCCATGCATGTTCTTTTTCATAATTTTTAGTCTCCAAGGCCCGAAAAAGAATAAAATAATGTGCATGAGAATTATTCTAACCAAAGAGGTTAGAATATTCCTTTTTCGTAGTTACTCTGTTAGGACTAAAAAAGGGTTAAACTATCACCAAACAAACGAATCTTCATGTTTTAGTGAGCTTGAAGAATAAAAAAAGTATGCTTGAAAGGATTGTAAGGTCACCAAAAATTCCGCCTCCTATGTTCTTGCATTAAAAAACCATTATGGGAAAAAAATTGTCAGCAATTCCTTAAAAACCAACGGAAATTGTGGAAAAACCAAATTAAAGGAATTATTAATGTGAAAAAGGTTTAAGTTAAACTAGTTTGCAAGTGGTTAAAAGTCATTTGGGTGAAAAAAATCTAGTTCATTTCACATTTCATTCTCACTTTCCTCTTTCTCTTGGAGTTTTTCCATTTGAAGAAGTTTTTTCCAGTGTTGATTGCAGGAGATTTGGACTATCATTCTTCATTCCATCTGGACCATGTTGGTAGTCTAATTCCCTTCTTTTATTTTGACTTTCGTGCATTTTTCAGGTTGTTTTGGGCCCCTCAAGAGCCCCCATGGTGCCTTAATGGAATGGTGCTGCACTAAGATGTCGCGAGGGGTGCCAATCTAGATATTGGCATCCTGGTGCTCTCTTTGAGGGCATGCCTATTCTTTTAAATGGTATATAGGGGTGCGCTAGGTGCAATTTATTTTATTTTATTTGTCTTTTAGCCCATGAAATTTTTTTTTTTTGTCTTGGGATCTTGCCTAATGATTTTTAAATCTATTTTATAGGGATTTTATAGTCAAGATGCTCGATTAGAAGGAAAGAGTGCACAAAAATGATGATATGGCTGCATTAGAAGACCCTCAAGAAAGGGTAGCACTCCAAAATTGCGGTTTATTGAAAATTTTCAAGACACATAACATGCGAAAGGAGATACTTCTCCTTGAGCACTTGATTGGGTTATGGGATGCTAATGAAAAATATTTTCAAGTGGTATCTCAATTTTTAGAGATTAAAATTGAGGATGTATACTTTCTGACATGGCTCTCCAAAACAGTGGTTCCCATCATCTTTTCTGGCCATCGAACTACACCATTGCAAACTGATGACTACATAACATAGTTCTACAGATCGGGGTCCCACAAGGAAAGTGGTAGGATTGCAATTAAGTATGCGAGAGATATTACATTACGAGATATCCTATTCACTATCACCAAATTGACAGGAAGCGCCAATCCTCACCTAGCTTCCAAATCAGAGATGGAATACACAGTTGAATGCCTTGAGCTGAATATATTTAATTGGTGTGCACGATTTTTAGCAAGTGTCAAAGATCAGATTTCCATATGTAGAACAGAGTGGAAAAATGAATTTGGTTATGGATCATTCCTGGTATCGTTCTTTTTCGAACGACTACCTCTGATGCAACCACATATTTATTTGACAGAGTATCATTTCTAATCCCAAGATGGAGAGGTGGACTAGCATTTCACCTCGATTAGGAAATGAGCCTTCATATTTTTCTTTCACTGTCGATTTCTTCGCATGGTGGAAGAGACAAATTGTGATGGAAAAGGACTATCCTTATTCTAGGGTGGATTTCAGAGGTAGTGTAGATTTAGTTCTCCTTGAAGGGGCATAGCAGGATGTATTAGGTGGATTTGAAAAAACATGACCTTGCATAAGTATTTAATTTTATTTTTATGATATATGTACTTTTTATGGTGCAATGAGAGATCTAATCATCATGAATACATAGGGATGACATGCTCAGATGGGATGTCAGCATTTGAAAAACACGGTGGTGCTTAGGTAGCGGTAGAGGTAGATGGTGGAGTCGGAGGACTCCACGAGGTAGAGAGGAATATCAGGGGGCTTACCATGGGTTTCCCTTCCATGAGATTACGAGACATTTCCTATCACCTATAGAGAAACATATTGGGTGTATCAAAGGGTTTCATCCTTCAGTCATGGCGAGTATCTAGAGAATTCATGTGTTATTGTGAGCACAATTTAGTACTGGAAAATGAGGAGAGTATCTTTTCATAGTGTAGTCTTACTATGATGATGTACGAGCACATTAGCCCACATTTTCCTCCTCTATGTACATTTTGGATGATGTTATGGAACACTTTTGATACTTATAATAATAATAATAATAATAATTTATTTGTAAGGTCCCAGCCAAGCCATACACCAAATTGGTGTATGAGACCCCCTCTGCCAAACAATTTTACTGGTAAATTCTACGGAGGTATACATACCCTAAACCCCTCTGGATTTGAACACACACACACACACACACAAACACACACACACACAAACACAAAGACACACACACACACACACACAGACATATATATGAGTTTTGTCTCAACTACT